>MJUT01015615.1:87299-97669 GCA_002080005.1 Gigantidas platifrons | reverse complement strand
TAACACTAAATAACATTGACATACTTTCTCTTGTGTTTCATATGTTGAAGAGCTTCTGTTGCATAAATATTATATATGTACAATGTATTGTCAAAAAATATACAATTTATTTGTACACGTACTTGCTTTAGAAATGTGGAGAAAAGTAAATCCAAAGTTAATTTAAGGTTCTTTTTTTTAATTGAAACATCACATGTATGTAAACCAGAAATAGACCAAATTCAAAAAAATGTTTTGAGAAAATTTCTGTAAACCATAACATTTATGTTATTACTTGATACCGGTATACTTAATTCTATTGCTTTATTTTTTGGTATATATATAAAACCTATACAAAAATAAAGTGTTGCAAAACTTTTTTTACTAGCATAGTTGACAAATGCAGGTGTCAAGTGATCCTATATTTTCAAAATTTTGCTATATTTCCTATATTTGCCTAAAATTTCCTATATTACATCTCAAAATCCTAGATTTTTCAAAAACTATTGAAAAAAAAAGTTTAATCTTTAATATTGAGTGGAAATTTCATATAAACACAACACTAGGCTATACAAGATATTAATGCTGATATTTCTATAGTTTTTAGTTGATCTTGTACATTCATGTGACTTTTCTATTTTCATTGAAATTTACATGATTGCATATTTATTTCAGTATTGTAGTCATTTGTGGTATATGTCCATTTTTATAGTGGTCTGCTACTCAGTACCAGTTCCCTGGTTCAGAATAATTGCATCTTGAATACAAAGTTTAATGGATTATAAAATAGAAAATGCCAAGTTAACTCTCAGGGCTTTTGGACAAACCCAGTTTATTACATGTATGTATCTTTTGAAAGAGTCATTGAAAAAATATGAACAGAGCATTTATTCCAACAAACTTTGTAAAGTTGAATAGGAATCTTTTCCTGCACAAAAAATATATATATTTTCGAAGACATTATATAACTAGAGGCTCAGACCACTGAGCCTGTATCGCTCACCTGACAATATAATGATACTGAAGCAAATTTCAAAGGGAGATAATCATTACCTTAACTGTTTTCTATATGCCAAGTGATGGCAATACCTCACATTGCCCTTTGGGCCAGGTGAGCTAAAAAATGATGAAAAAAGGGCAATAACTCCTAGACGGGTAATCAGATTTACTTCAAAATTGCAGAACATGTAGATCTTGACATGCTACACATGTTTGCTGTTTAAACTTAACATCTATCTCTTATAGTTTTTGAAGTAAAAAACGAAAAGTATTAAAATTTTGAAAATTTTATGAAAAAAATGGCAATAAATCCAAGATAGGTAATCAGATTTTCTTCAAAATTTCAGGGTAGTTAGATCTTGCTCTGCTGATCATTTTTACCGCTGTCAGATTTCTGATATTATTAACGGTTTTCGAGTTATTACCAAAAACTTGCAATTTTAACATGTTCTATTTTTAGTAACAGTGGCCATGTTTGTTGGCCGAATGGAACAAAATGAAGAAGTCTTATAGAGGATCTTACATAGATGCTTCCTGCCAAGTTTGGCTCCATTTGGCCAAGCAGTTTCAGGGGAGATTTTTTTAACATTAACCAATCAGAAACAAGAATTGCCCTTGGCGGCCATATTTGTTAGCGGAATGGGATGAAATGAAGAAGCTTTATAGAGGACCTTATATAGATGCTTTCTGCCAAGTTTGGTTCCATTTGGCCCTGTTGTTTCAGAGGAGTAGATTAAAATATGAAAAGTTAATGGATGGACGAGGGACGCCAAGTGACGGCAATACCTCACATGACCCTTAAAGGTCATGTGAGCTAAAAATTTGTCCTTTAAGGCCATAAAAAGTTAATTTCTTGGTTCTCAGGCCCGCCCGCATGTGGAAATTCGTCGCCGCATTGCCGATTTTATTGCAAAAATAGTTAAAAAAAACATTAAATGCGGTAGCACTGTCCGTACGGAAAAAACAACCGCATCCGTGTTTTCTCTTATATCGCGTGGTCGGTGAAACGCTTTAAAACGCATCATGCTTAAATGAGATTTAAAGCATCGTTATGACAATGTATAAATAAAAAACGTGTTTCCGTTTGACATTTAGACAAAATGTCAATCGTTTCTGTGCAAATTCGGCACAAATGTTTGCCAGTTTTACCAGGGAACATAATAGGGGGCTTTTGTGAAGCTTGTACCTTATTGGAATTGTTTACGGAGATAAAAAATGGTACGTTGTGACCAGCGGATTGGACGTTTCCATAAAAAATAACCACTTGTGATGTTTCTGCCACCATCGGAAGAAATAAAATTGAAATTTTCAATAAAGTAATGAAAAGATTTATACATTGCCATATTTTTCACACAAAAAAGACGAAAAAATGCCTCCCTCATCACTTTTTACAGCAGTAAAAGGATAAAAAAAAATGCTGCCCTCCCTCATCAATTTTGACAAAAAAGGGCCTGAGAACCAAGTAATTAATTTTGCATGGCCTAAAGTGTTGAAGGGGTTGTCATATTTAGTCCTTTGAAAAAGACAAATGTTGATTTGTTTTCAATGTCTGATTTTTATTTATTTTGTGAAAAGAGTAATAGGAAACTAGAGTTTAATATTAACCAGAGGCTCTCAAGAGCCTGTATCGTTCACCTGGTTATAAAAAGAACCAATTGGTCCTATGTAAAAACTATGTCATGCAGTGGTAGTCATCTTGGAATTTCGATCAACATAAAAAACACAAAGTTTGTAAAGGACCTTCCAATGATTGATGCACAGTTTATGTACCGGTTCAATCAGTGCAATAGCTTCAGAGAAGAACATATTTCTGTATTTTCCCCATATATGGTCCTGTGTTAATACTATGACCTGTGGTGGCAGCCATCTTGAATTTCGGATCGGCATAAAAAACCCAAACTTTTTAGAGGACCTTCAAATGATCCTTCCTGCTCAGTTTGGTTTCAATTTTCCATGTGGTTTAAGAGAAAAAGTGTTTTGAAACATTTTTTCCCGTAGGGTCCAAAGTTAAACTAAGTCCTGCCGTAGCCGCCATTTTGAATTTCATATCGGAACAAAAAATGTAGTTTGTAGAGGACCATCCAATGAACGTTCATGTACAGATTGGCTTTAATCATGTTTGTAGTTTCTGAGAAGAAGGCATTTGAACATTTTCCCATAGGGTCCAATGTTAATCTATGTCCTGCGGTGGCGGCCATCTTGGATTTCCGATCGGCATAAAAAACATATTTGTACAGGACCTTCCAATGATCATTCCTGGGCAGTCTGGTTTCAATTGTCCAAGTGGTTTCAGAGAAGAAGCTTTTTGAAACATTTTTCCCATAGGGTCCAATGTTAAACTAAGTCATGCCGTAGCTGCCATTTTGAATTTCATAGCGGAACAAAAAACCTACAGTTTGTAGAGGACCATCCAATGAACATTCATGTACAGTTTGGCTTTAATCATATTTGTAGTTTCTGAGAAGAAGGCATTTGAACATTTTCCTATAGGGTTCAATGTTAATCTATGTCCTGCGGTGGCGGCCATCTTGGATTTCCGATTGGCATGAAAAACATAAATTTGGTAGAGGACCTTCCAATGATCATTTCTGGGCAGTTTGGTTTCAATTGTCTAAGTGGTTTCAGAGAAGAAGCGTTTTGAAACATTCTTCCCAAAGGGTCCAATGTTAAACTAAGTCATGCCGTAGCCGCCATTTTGAATTTCATATCGGAACAAAAAACCTAAAGTTTGTAGAGGACCATATAATGAACATTCATGTACAGTTTGGCTTTAATCATATTTGTAGTTTCTGAGAAGAAGGCATTTGAACATTTTCCCATAGGGTCCAATGTTAATCTATGTCCTGCGGTGGTGGCCATCTTGGATTTCCGATCGGCATAGTAAACAGAAACTTGGTAAAGGACATTCCAATGATCATTCATTTACAGTTTGGGTTCAGTCAGGTCATTAGTTTCAGAGAAGATGATCTTTGAAATTTCAGCCAATAAGAGCATATTATTGGCCCTGGCAGCCATGTTGAATATCCGACTGGAACAAAAAACAGACACTTTGTAGAGGACCATCCAAGGAACATTCCTGCTAAGTTTGGTTCCAATTGGCCCAGTGGTTTCGGAGAAGAAGCTTGAAATGTGAAAAGTTTACAGACGACGGACGCCAAGTGATGACAATAGTTCACATGGACCTTCGGTCCAGGTGAACTAATAATACTGTTTTTTTCTTTATATGTCAGTAAAAAGGAGGTGCTGCATGGCTACAGAGGAGGTGGTGGTCATGTATTTTTTGCTAAATATACCTTATATTTACCCTATATTTATCATATATTTTCATCCAAAAAAAATCCTATTTTCCTATATAATTTTGGTCAAAAGTGACTCTACATCCATCAAACGTAATATTTACAAATCATTACTTAGCTTCCAGTCAGATTCGAACTGACATTTTTCAAACATTATTGAAATGTACTACCTTGTACTATAGAAGCAATAAGCAATAATGATTGTAATGTTACACAGGTTCATTCCCACTTGGTCTACTCCCATTTGGTCTATTCCCACTTGGTCTACTCTCGAAAAATGATAGTGTTGCATTTGGTCTACTCTATGAATTGTATATACAAAAACAACATAAAACACAATTTCACTCTATTATGGGAAAAGTTTAAGAGAAAGTTTAAAAGTGTCCATTTAAAAGTGTTATGATATGTATTTAAACACATTTAAAAAAAAATTCTATGTCATATACTTTCTTAATTAAAGGGTATAACTATTTTTAAGACATAGCTATTTTTGAATTTTATATAAAATATTTATTTATTTTACAAAACAAATCAAAGTTGTGTATGAAATACACAAAAAATAATTATATTTAATAATGAGCTTGTAACATAAACAATGGGAATGATTATTAAAAAGTGACATATTCCTCTGTTTTTACAGTGATTAACAGTTTTGAAATTCCGGAGAATTGTACTCGGTTTACATTATTTCATATAATAGAGAATGAAAACAATGAAAACATGAACAGAAAAAGAATACACAATCACAACCCTAATACACTATAATTTTAATTTAAAAGATATTATAGACCTCTATTTCATAAAATTTCATTAAGTAGACGAAATGGGAATTATTAAATTTTCAACAGTAGACGAAATGGGAATAGACCAAATGGGAATGGTCAAATAGTAGACGAAATGGGAATAGACCAAATGGGAGTAGACCAAGTGGGAAGTTACCGTTACACAAAGTAAACATACAGATAAATAAAACATTCAAATAAGTACTTCAAAAGCATCTCTTGTACAAATCCAAAGGACTACATTTTCATTTTATATTTTATCTACAGATGTGCATGTATTTTAATCTTCACCATAGGATGGTTAATTTTTTTTAATTGTGTATTTATTGACACTGATTACATCAGGTTATAATATTCATTAAAAAGTTAATCTTGTCGTGATTATTATCAGTTCTGTTCATTTAATCCTTCTCCTTTTGTCTTCTGTGTCTTTGATCATGTGTAAGAATAGCAAAACTAATTGCCAAAAAGGTTGCTTGATTGATTGATTGATTGATGTTTAACGTCCAGCGAACAATTTTTCAGCTATATTCAGGACGAGAACATGTTTACAATAAATCTATATGTACGTTGAAAACGGGGGACGGATAGGCCAATAGGCAAACAACTTTAAACACCACGAGACTCAAAACAAGGAAAGGTGATGGGTAGCATATATATAGAGACAGAGAATTTAGCCAGTGCAACACGTCTCCTATGGACCACTCATCATGAGCTGTTACACTGGGTTCTTTAACGTGCGAAGAGGGTGGCAATCTCTCAACACGGGACCTCGGTTTTATTTACGTCTCATCCGAAGGACGGGTTGGTTGTGAATTTATACATCCCGTGCAACCGAAGGACGCCCCTTCAAGTCGAAGCTCTGTCCCATTTCTATAACCCGGGGTTGGCCCCTTTTAGAGGACTAGTGCCTCTAGGACGGAGAAACCTGGATCCTATTCTACCCCCGCATACATAATGTCAATAAAGGTGTAAAGTATTCTTGGTCTGATAAGTTTCATCATGTTTTAATGTGTCATAATAAAAAAAAAGAGAAAAAAAAATAATGTGCTGTATGCTAGATCTACCATCTAGTGCAAAATTAAAGTCAGTGGGCGAGTGTTACACTGTAGTGTTTGCTGTTTACCTACCACTTTACCTAAAGCATTCATTCCTCTTTTTCTCAATGTGTTACTATACTCCTTACCCATTATGTGCACCTAGTCAGAAAATGCTATCTGTATGTTTTGACAACATCCACCCCCTTTTCCCCCGAGTCAAAATCATTTTGAAAATGCTTGGTTTTCCATTTCGTGTGTCTTGGCATTCATTCATATACATATGTATCTTGGTATTTAAAAACTTAATATAATATTCATTGATTTAGTTTTGTTTTATCCATATGTGTATCGTGAAATGTATCAAAATACCATAAATTATCTTTGAAGTGCTTTTCCGTGACCGCCATTTGTATTTCATATTTTGTTAGAAACGAAAGGTCAAACCCTATGAAGATCCGGAGAAACGAAAAAAGCCGGTGGCAGTGACTAGTGGAGGGTAGTTTGCGGATCAGCTGCTAACTGTCCGAAGTTTGGGCCGAGTTGCTACCTCGGCCTTCACCTGAGTACTCATGCGTAAAAAGAAACCCGTTATATCCAATACGGGAAAATTCTTTTGTTTCAATAGTACTGTATCCTATACTCAATAGTGCGTGTAGGAGATGGTGACGGGCTCTACGGAGAACAATGGAATCTTTCGGGTGACCGTCGAGTGTCTATTGTCCTCAGGGATTAAAACCCACGGCCGCAGGCTGTTCTCTTTTATAGACTTATTCCCTCCGTATTTCATAAAACTTTGTCAAAATATACACCCAAAAACTCCTTTAAAATGCGATTTTTCTATATGAGCAGGGCCAAATACATTCACTTTCTGGTCTGCAAACTTCCAAATTAAATTAGCACCCTTGATTCTCTACACAACTCTCGTTTACACTTCTACTTTAAAATCTACAGTTTAAAAGATATTTCAAATTTTCGTTATTCTAATAAAAAAAATAATTTTAGTGGTCATATTTATATTGAAACATTTGCCATTCAACGGACCCCCAACGGCCAATCCGAACAATATTCCAGATTTTCGTAATGTTGTTCTATACCAGATATCGTTCTTGTTTGTAGGTATTTTGGATTTCTGGTATAACTTTGGGGATATGGAAAGCAAATGTCACGTATCCTGAACACTTCCAAAATCCGCGTCCTGAACACTTCCAAAATCCAATCCTAAAATCGGGAGAAAAAATACGCAAAATCCATATCCCTATCACATATACTAGAAATGACCACACAATCTCCTGACTTGGTACAATTTCTTTAACGTGCAAAGGGTGTGACACCCATTTTAAATTTAACTCACAGTGTCTTTATGTGGGGGTAATGTATTTGATTCACCATAGCAAAAACCGGTTATGGGTCATTATCAAAATACACGCACTTTTTCCTGTTCATATTTTGGTGACATCAAATATTTTCGTTCCCGTTTTGCTTTAACCTATTAGTTTTTCCTACATTACAATGACATATTCACATAATATGCAGTCGGGAAAACCACCATGAAACAAAATATTTCTAGATATGTAGCACCCCTTAATACCTTTCAGTCCGTGGTGTTACCAACATAAAATTATTCTTTTTAGGAAAATGAAAAATAATTTTTGTGTAAAAAGTGGTTACATACATAATATCCAGGGAAATTATGCATAATGTAAGATATTTTCTTTGGAGCACTAGTTTTTTTCACAATATTTGGATATGTAGTTGTGGAATTCCATTTAAGCTGCATTATGAAACAAACAAGTTTTCATAATTGTATTTTGTTTCACTTTATATAAAGAAAATATGACTTATACATAGTTATTATATAGATAGGTGTGAATTATGGAGATTTATCCGTGAAATAAATTCCGATATTTCACATGTGAAATATCAGTTTTTTCCCGCCAGAACTACTTTTAGACAACTTTAAGTGTAGTGGTTACGTCCCTTGTTGTGCTACAGTGAATACACACATGATTGTAAACTGAAACCATTAAACAAATGAAAACGTTTTAGTACTTTTATAAATTATTTTAATTGAATCATTTTATAGATACATTAAAATCGAACACTTGCTTATTCTAAATCGAATCATTTCACTAGCATAACACAACAGATTTAAATATAAACAAACAACGGCATTGTTAAAAGTGCATTGTAGGTTGTCAGTTTCCTAATTCCTTTCACCAACCCTTTTCAATGAAAAATCGTCTGCTTTGAACAATCGTAAAATTAAAAAAAAAAACAAAACAAAATGTCTGATCATTTTGACGCATATACGGCAGCTGTAGTCTCCAAATTTTTAGAAGAAAATGACTTTGACTTGGAAAATGTGGAAATGCAAGAATTTAATATTCTAGATGTCCAAACAAATGTTCCAAATTCCAATGGCAATACAAATGAAATTGTATATCAAACTAAAGCCCAGTCGGGTAGATTTCAAAACGTTTCATTTGAGGACATTGATTCATTCCTTAGTTCGAATTTTGTTACACATGAAATACACACGACTCGGACAATAATAACACATCGTGCCTTGTTCCTCAGATAAATCGGACTGACATTAGTCACAATTGCAATGAATTTTTCCACAACAACTTTACAAATCCGCCCATATTCAAATAAAATTCAGAAACTCGTCCTTCATTTAAATTTCCATTTTTTTTCATCGAAGCGACAACTTGAATGTGCGGCCATATTGATTACACACTATCATTGCTCATAGATTCATACGCGTGGAATGAAATATACAAATTAAATAAAATAATATAAAAGACATTTTGGAAGTCTATATAATAAACAGTATAACTAATCATAGATTTTGAATATCAAAATAAGATCACTCGTGACCGAATACGCATTAAGGATTAAACTCATGGACGGAACAAGTTCCGCCCACTCGTTTAAATCCTTATGCGTACTTCGGTCTCTCGTGGTCTTATTTTGATATTCAAAATCTACGATTAGTTATACTATATTTATCAAAGTCAACTTTACTCAACTACAATATAATTCACTTCAATTATGTCATTTATCCTTTTTATGAAACAATTTACATCGAGCTACATGTAACACCATTGACAAGAGGTAACACCACAGATGACAAAAGTAACACCAGGGACATCTTCATGAATGTAAACATTTAATTCAAGAAAAAAACACAACTATCAACCTATATGTGTTGTTTTCTTATTGCTTTCAGTACAATATTCAGTTTTTCAACATATTTGTTTAATGCATGAGCAATATCAGTTTTGTCCATGGTGTTATGAAGATATGTCCATGGTGTTATGAAGATATGTCCCTGGTGTTACCAGGTCTAAAAATACTCCCACCAGCTTGTTAAACTATATCTTATATATATGTAAATGACGATGTTTGAACAATTTTTCTGCATAGGTTAAAGAGCATTATTATATTCTGAATATTACTGTTTATGGAATAATGTGTTTATTCACAATGTTAATGCTAAATGTCTGTGGTGTTACACAATCTTTATGGGAACACCATTGACAGTAACACCACAGAAAACAGGTAAGTATTTTCATGATAAAAGGAAAATAATGTCTCCCTGGCGATATTTTACAAAAATGTATATGTATATCCAGTGAAGAATACTAAATGCAATGTATTGTGTATTTTTAGCCGAGTTGCAACGAAGTTGCAGTCGGCTTATGTTTTGGCGAAAGGCGGGCGGGCGTATGGATATCTTCGTTAACGCGATAGCGCTCCTAGTTTTTGGCCGATCAACATAATTTTTGGTAGGAAGCTTTATTACACTATTATTTAGAGCGAGTTCGAAATTCAGATTAATCTATTGTTTTTTTCTTGTAAAATCATGGTTTTTTTATAGAAAAAATACATATTTTGAGAATTATATTCGTTAACGCGATAGCGCTCTTAGTTTTTGGCCGATCAACATAATTTTTGGTAGGAAGCATTATTACACTATTATGTAGAGCGAGTTCGAAATTCAGATAAATCTTTTGTTTTTTCTTGTAAAATCATGGTTTTTTATAGAAAAAGTACATATTTTGAGAATTACACATTTCTCTGAAACTACATAAGATAGAAACTTAATATGTGGTATGGGTGGAGATGCCAATGTGAAGTTGTGCATTCAGCATTTTTTATCCCCGGGGCTCAGCCCCACCCCGCTGGGGAATCTGTTTTAAAAATGTGACCGAGATCCCCACCCTAAACCATATATATTTATGATCAGGGTGACTAGGCAAATTAAATGC
>MJUT01015615.1:74569-86707 GCA_002080005.1 Gigantidas platifrons | reverse complement strand
CCTACCTGAAGTGAACTTTTTAATGGTTGAGATCCCCACCCCTAAACCATATATGTTTATGATCAGGGTGACTAGGCAAATTAAATGCCTTATACAGCTCAGGCCCCTGGGGTGTCATACCCCACCCCCTACCTGAAGTGAACTTTTCAAAGGTTGAGATCCCCACCCTTAAACCATATATATTTATGATCAGGGTAACTAGGCAAATTAAATGCCTTATAGCTCAGGCCCCGGGGGATCATACCCTAGTCATATAACATATGACTTCACATTCCATGTTCATATTTTACGTTTTCATTGGGATTTTTTCATTTTTTATTTTATGCGGAATTTAGGCCTACTTCGATTCGTCCAACTCGCGTATTCTCGAGTTAATTGTTTGGCAATTCTGCGCACGCGTCAGTCGGGTACGAATCGAAGCGAGAACGCTAGTGTCGATTTACTGTAATATGGACGAAATAACTATATTAGATTATTTTGCCGACGAGGAGGATCTTGAATATGGCTTTTATAGATTCAACAACGATATAATTAAAATGTTATGTACTACATTATTATTACCAAGAACTGAAGTGCCAAGAATTTTATATGAAATAGAACAACGGGCTATGCAACAAGTGGACAACAGTTATCTCTTTATTCTGTATAAAATTTGTTTAAAAGGGGCATCAAAATGTACATGCTTACCGACTTCATCAGAAAATAAGATCTTAGCAATTTCTGGTGTACATTTAAAGGCCACACCGTTAATGTTAAGTTGAGTCATTTCTGTCATCCTGAAACAAACAAAACATGCAAAAGCACATAGAAGCTCTCCACAGCCTGTTTCTCTTAATGCTGCGACCAGTTCTATGCGTGCCTGTAACAAGCCAGAACCCTGCATTTTCAGTGGTTGTGTTTTGTCTCCTAATTGTTTTTTTTATTATATGTTTAGAACTATGTCCAATGCTTTGTTTATTTTGGGATTTTGTGGTGGTTATGATTTCATATTTGACATTTATTTCGGGGCCACATTTAGTGATTGCCATGTGTGTTGGTCTCGTAGTTGAAGGTCACACGTTGACCCCTAGATGGTAGCATTTTTTTCACGTATTTTGGGGATGGTGTCTCATTGATGCATACCCCGTATCCTTTTTTCATATGAATATTTTTTGTCAAGGATCTTGCCGGATTGACCAGTAGGATCATTTAATTTGATACACATGTACTAGTAATTGGCATCCGAATAAAGAAATCATATTATTAGCTGCGAATTTTGTTTCAAATTGACCAATTGAGATTTTTGAGGAATCCCCCATATCCCTTTGTTAAAATATATTTTGGCTATGGCGACATCTTTGTTGGTGCACGGGGTCATTGGCCATATATGACCACCAATCTTTGCTGTCGAGATAAGTTTCGTTTCAGAGAAAAAAATCTTTATAGTGAATGGATAAACAGACGATGGGTCACGCACCGCGAACGGACGACGAACGCCATGTGTGACAAGAAAATGCCCCCATGGCATTTTATGCCTTATGGGGAGAAAGATATATATATATTTGGTAAATTTTGAAAGAGGGAATATATGATCCGTATTAAAAAAAAAACAATTATTCATGTAGTATTAAAGTATGTTAGGATACAAAATTAATGTCAAATAATAAAAGATGAAATCATTTATTCATTTTAATCAGCAACAAATATTTATCAAAGGAAGACAGGTGTCACGATTTTATGTGGTATTATTTGCGTATATTTAGTACTTTGAGGTCAGTTATTAGAGCCCCCAGTTATATGTTAACTGTATTTTACACGCAAATTCTCAGCCAAATGCTTAGAAAATTATTACGAACTATTCGAGTCTTATGTTTTATTATCATTTTTATCATATATCACAGAATTCATTCATATAATGGTCAAAATCCATTAAAACATTAAATAAGATCTTAGCAATTTCTGGTGTACATTTAAAGGCCACACCGTTAATGTTAAGTTCAGTCATTTCTGTCATCCTGAAACAAACAAAACATGTAAGAGCACATAGAAGCTCTCTACAGCCTGTTTCTCTTAATGCTGCGACCAGTTCTATGCGTGCCTGTAACAAGCCAGAACCCTGCATTTTCAGTGGTTGTGTTATGTCTCCTAATTGTTTTTTTATTATTTGTTTAGAACTATGTCCAATGCTTTGTTTATTTTGGGATTTTGTGGTGGTTATGATTTCATATTTGACATTTATTTCGGGGCCACATTTAGTGATTGCCATGTGTGTTGGTCTCGTAGTTGAAGGTCACACGTCGACCCCTAGATGGTAGCATTTTTTTCACGTATTTTGGGGATGGTGTCTCATTGATGCATACCCCGTATCCTTTTTTCATATGAATATTTTTTGTCAAGGATCTTGCCGGATTGACCAGTAGGATCATTTAATTTGATACACATGTAATTGGCATCCGAATAAAGAAATCATATTTTTAGCTGCGAATTTTGTTTCAAATTGACCAATTGAGATTTTTGAGGAATCCCCCATATCCCTTTGTTAAAATATATTTTGGCTATGGCGACATCTTTGTTGGTGCACGGGGTCATTGGCCATATATGACCACCAATCTTTGCTGTCGAGTTTAGTTTCGTTTCAGAGAAAAAAAATCTTTATAGTGAATGGATAAACAGACGATGGGTCACGCACCGCGAACGGACGACGAACGCCATGTGTGACAAGAAAATGCTCCCATGGCATTTTATGCCTTATGGGGAGAAAGAGATATATATATTTGGTAAATTTTGAAAGAGGGAATATATGATCCGTATTAAAAAAAAGAACAATTATTAATGTAGTATTAAAGTATGTTAGGAAACAAAATTAATTGTCAAATAATAAAAGATGAAATCATTTATTCATTTTAATCAGCAACAAATATTTATCAAAGGAAGACAGGTGTCACGATCTTATGTGGTATTATTTGCGTATATTTAGTACTTTGAGGTCAGTTAATAGAGCCCCCAGTTATATGTGAACTGTATTTTACACGCAAATTCTCAGCCAAATGCTTAGAAAACTTATGTTTTATTATCATTTTTATCATATATCACAGAATTCATTCATATAATGGTCAAAATCCATTAAAACTTGTTTTAGCTTTACACTCACTCTTCGTTCGTCACCATCTTAACTCTACATCAAACCTGCCCCTGAGCAGGTTTGATATCGAGTTAACTCTTGGAGGGTTAAAATGTAAAACTCGCGTACTTCGATTGCTAATCGAGTTACTCGACTAACCCGAGTTGGACGAACCGAAGTAGGCCATACTGTTTGCCCATTTTGCTTTAGCAAATTCCGCCCGGATTCCAGTGCGGGTGAAATAAGATATTTCCAAAGATTTACATACCCATAAGTAACGATTTTTCAATAAAATATATATTATAAAAAATATAAAATAACTTACTTCAATCGAAACAATCCTAAAATCACACTAAATCCAAGTTTATTTCAGCGAGGTGGGTAGTGTAAACTGACCGACATATTTTTGAAAGTTTACTTTCCAAATTACGGAACGAGTCCGGTGAATGAGGATTGCCTCGCTTGCCGACTGTAGACGTATATATGGGCAAAGGGATGTTTTTATTGGATTTATTATTAAAAATTATAATTTCATTATTTACCACCTTCAAATTCTTACTATAAACAATACTTCATAACTTTGCGCCATAATTGTACAATAACGACTTCAAAGTTCGTTTCGACAAAAGATTTGTAACTTACAAAAATTCGGTTGTTTCGAATCATTTCCATTCCGTCAAAATTTTGTTATTTTCGTCTGCCAGATCACGTGATTTCGATGGAACTAAAGGCCCTGAGTTTCCGGTGTCAATGTACACAACAAAAACTCCAATCGATATGTGCAGTTTTAACGTTCGATTCTCAAGTTAAAAATATCTTAACATTTTCTGTAAAAGACATATATCAATTAAATTATTTTATTTGTATCAAAGACTTCAACGCAGAGACAAATAATTCTTTAAAATTAAATTTGTTTTCTTTCTTTATTTGCGGCTGTCAGCATCATGAAAGGAAAACGATCTGCCTTTATGTATATATGTCTTATATAAGACAGATAGTGGGGTACCGAACACCAGTATTTATTCAGCGGTTTCCTTGGCGTCTCCATATTACAATTACTTATAATCTACCGCATCTACGACTATGATATGCAGACGTTGTCACAGTAATAGCGTAAACACCGAAGTCGCCTGCCTATTTGTTCAGACGTCAAGACACGAAAAAGACGGAACGTGGTCGGAATTGACATGATTCGAAACAACCGAATTACCATGTGACATTTCGGGAAAGTACTGTTGTGGTTTAAAAAGGCACTTATTGTCAAAATATTCAGAATACTTGGATATATTGATCACAAAACACAATAAAATTACTGTAAGTATCATATTTGTTACGATCATTACATGTAATTAAGCTCCTGTATTTTTTGCATTTGCTACGGATTTTGGGGACTTTGTGATAGGACCTCGCGGTGGCAGCAAATAAAAAACAAATAGAAAATATCGCCACCCGAGGTACTATGTGATAGGACTAGATCATACCCCACCCCCTACCTGAAGTGAACTTTTTAATGGTTGAGATCCCCACCCCTAAACCATATATATTTATGATCACAAGACCAAATGATTTTGACTTGCAACTCGGCTGTTGCATCTCTGATGCTTTCTCGATCATAGACATAAAATTTATATACTATGCCAATCGCACGTACATGTTCGGCTCTACATTAGTTTATGGATCACTTTTGTTTTTGTCGTCTGCACATGTCATGAAACAGGAAATAAGCAACGGGAGAAACTATTTTTGCTTCAAATATGACAAGACAGATAACTCTTACCAGCCTCAATAGAAAGGGTAACACCACAGACATGCAAATCTATAACAGCAGGTTTTTTTCTAATTTTCTTTTTAAATTTCAATATATATCGAGCAAAAATAATGTGTTCTATTAGAGTTTTAGGAATAGTTCAAAAATAATATAAAGATCAAATAAAATCATTACATCTGAATACAACATGTAGTACAAATGACCAAAAGAAAGTCATTCTGGAAAAATAACACGTAACACCAAGGACAAAACAGGTCTTTGTGTAGCAAGTATAAATTCGCAGTTGGACCAGTCTGAATTTAGATGCCTTCATGCAAAACATGTTTTCTCCAATCAGTTTGGTTGATATTTGTCTTGTAATTGCGTAATAACAGAAAAGTGCGTGTTTTTTTTATAATGACCCATATACGTAATTTCACACAGCAGAGAAACCGTAGTAAATGTATGTCCTACTTGTAAACACGATACATAGCTGAAATACCGGTAAAGTTGGCGTTAAACACCAAAACCTACTTGTAGATGTAATCCACCCAGTAGGCACGTAGGTACATGTAATACATTTTTATAGCATTTCAATGGTTTTTAATGCTTAACAGGTATATTCTAGTAAGTTACTATATTTCCAAAAATGAAAATATACTTTGAACTGTATAGATCAAGTGACATATAGTGATAAAACATTATATTTAACATTGATTTTATTCTCGGACTTTGTATTAATAGATAAACTGTATATATAATGTTGTAACAAAATGTATGCGATTAGCATAATAAACGGGTTAAAGTTAGGGTTATGGTGTTTAACGCCACTTTCTTTGATATTTCAGTTATATCGCGGAGGTAAGTTTTTTTTTGGTGGAGGAAACCGGTGTACCCGGATAAAGTTATCACAAAATGTTGTATCGAGTACACCTCGTCGGAGCTTGATTCGAACGCACAACGTTAGTGGTGATAGGAACTGATTGCATAGGTAAATATAAACCATACTACCATACGATCACGTCCACGACGGCCCCGCATAATAAACGTTTCAATAGCATATAGGTGTACATTTTAAAGACTATTTTGACCTATCAATGTACCGATTCTGATTACCCTTTTGAAATTTGAATTTGAATTTTTGGTGTTTAACGCCACTTTCAGCAATATTTTAGCTATATCATGGCGAGCAGTTTTAGTGGTGGAGGAAGACGGAGTACCCGGAGAGAACCACCGACCCTGGGCAAGCGGCAACTGGTAAACTAATCACTTGCGGTTGCGAGTCGAGTGCATCCTTTTTGTAATTTACAAAACTGGGCGCGAACCCACACCGTATTGATGATAGACTTGTATGAGTTGTTAGATCCAACGACCTACCTCATTGAGCCACTCGGTCCCCGATGCCCGATTATCCTTTTTGTATTTTCAAACTATTCTTACGTGTAATACAACTTGCTTCGTTTTCTTCTAAAGCCGTGGAATATATTTAAATTTAAAAGAACATTTATGTTTCAGCAAGCAGAAAGCACAGGCACTAGACATTAGACACTTTGTATATTGAGTAAATGGGGAAAAAGAGGGGTTTCAATGCAAAAATAATAGTTATTGTGTGATACTTTAAAATTGAGATATTTCTGGTTGCAGGACGACCTAATGATTTCTCCGCCCCATGATTTATTGGGTATCAGATGGCGTTGCTGCTGATGACCACCCACTTCCGGTAAGGAAATGACAAAATTTTACCTTGCTATTCAGCAACGAATATGCTGCATGCAATACGGTATTTTCGGGTTAAAGCGGTTTTCAAATTGGAGGTACGATTGGCGTATCGTAGCAACCAAACAGCAGGCATCTAAACTTCCGGTTTGTCAGCAGATTACGTTTATCATTATTATCATGATATTCAAGTAGATTTATTCCGATGGCAGGTTCCCGATCTAAAGGAATATTTACAGCATAGAGGCACATAGAAAACATGAATTAGTCAAGTGATGTGAACTTGCCCAAGAATTAGATTCAGAGAGAGAAAATAACATCAACAAATGACTACGAACTTTCACAAATAAACAGGAGAACAATAACGGAGAACGGTGTAACACAGGTTGTGTGTGAGATCGGACAAGTGCGGATATGGTCGTCGGATTTAAAACTGTTGCCTAATATTGAACAGTGTGATCTACTTATATATTTATTAAAAAAGTGTGATTGGAATGATGATCGCCTCAAGCTGTACAAAAAAGACAACGGATATGCTATAGTATGCATACTTCCCACGCTTCCTTCCATCAGATTTACACTGAGGAACACAGCACCAGTCCTTGGAAAGTTTGGGCCTTTCCATCGTTACCGTAAATGACGCGCATGACGTTGTATTTACATTCACGTCAGGCGTTGCTACCCAAACGGAAGTAATGATGCCTGCAGTTTACGTCAAATCACGTGATCAGTAAACGAAAAAAGTTTCTGCCGGAATGGAAATGACTAGAAAATATCGTATTCAAATGAAATATAAAAAAAAAGATTACACTGATTCCATAGGTAGATATCGAAAATGATATATGGTTGAACCCCGCCACTTTTATTGAAGTGCCTGTACCAAGCCTGGCAAGCCAGCGGTCATGTCTATGTGTGTTGGAAAATAGGTTTTGCCTCTTATTACTACGATTTTTCAATGTATGAAGTAGACCTAGCCCGTAGCTGCATCTCTGGTATCATTGATTGGCTTGGTTTGGTTTATGGGGTTTAACAGCACTTTCAACAATATTTCAGTTATATCGTGGCGGTCAGATTTATTGGTGGAGAAAACAGGAGTACCCGGAGAAAACCACCAACCTGTCGCAAGTCACCTGGTATCCTTGATTTCAGATTGAATGGGATAGATGCAATCAACAATTATCACCAAGCTTAAAATTATTACCGGTAAGTGGAAGAGCATCATATTGATAGCGGTACGTGACATTAAAGGGTCGATCTGACTTCTTTACGTTTTTCTTGAAAAGCCCCTTAGGCTTCTTGAAGTCTACTTCATACGAATATAGATCGATTCAGTATCTATTAGATAAACATAAGGTAGAAATACATACTGTCATGCACTGAACTATGGAAGCGCATATGGAACATCTATTGTTGAGTTAGTTCTGAACTAATATATCAGAAGGTTTATTTCTTTTTCGACTTGTCAGTATTCGAATGCCAATTCATGCAACTTGTTCACTTGTTATGCGACTTGTCGACTTGTTCATGACATCTTGTGGAGTTGTTTGTCAACTGGACGACAGTTTAAAGTGTACATGAGATGTTTGGGACGTCATGTACACTTTTGTTTGTATGTACGCTTCCATATGAGACAGAGGAAGACATGCGACTTAAAGAATTAAATGCTTAACATAACAGACCAACTTATAAAAAGAAAATGTTTAAACAGCGATTGTCATTTTTTTTCTCCACTTTCTGACATTTCAAAGTAACCAACTGACAAGGCGAATGTATGGTCTTTGACGGAATGCATCACCCATTTGGTCTTGATTAGCTCCAACTTTATCGTAAAATGTCATTTGAACGTGACCTCTTACCGCGTTTCATTATGTGGTTTATATTCGATGTATTGGAAAAAGAATGAAGATTAAAGATCTAATTCTAATAAGATTGATATTCGTTTCACGGTATCATATTTGGGGGTTAGGGTTAGGGTAATGGTGCTTAACGCCACTTTCAACAAAATTTCAGTTATGTCGTGGCGTCATATGAATGAAGGGTTAACACTGTCAAGATACAAGATATTTTATTTTCCAATCATGGAGCCCAGCAGTACTGAGCAGAATAATCATTTACAAATTAAAGAACATAAAATACACATATGATTTGTAATAATTAGATGTAATTTGAAGACATATTAAGACAATACAAAAAAAAAAAAAAGATAAAGAAAACGTTTTGGAGACAATCGCTATATCGGAAAATCGATAATAGTACGAAAACCCATAACACGAGGATATATTCCATATCTTCCACCGCTAAAACTAGGAACTGGCTTATCTTTTTAGTGAGAAAAGCCCCTCTCACTTCCTTATTGGATATCTAAACAGATTTTTTTTTATCTAGGTCAGCCTTGGTTTTTAAAGATTGTGACGGGAAGACGTGGTTTTTGAAAAACTGCATTGTCGTTAAAAGAGAAAGTAGAATTATCTATCAATTTATATTCAAGCGTCTAAAAATTTTGCTCAACAACAGCAGATCACATTACTAAAGATTAGTAAACAATAATTACTGCTTTTATAAAATGACTTTTATTCTTGTCTCACTTAATATAATTTAAATATATCCATGAGGGGGAGGACAGGGGGAAGGGAGACAGGGAGAAAGGGGGTGGGAGAAAGGAGAGAAAGGGGAAAAAGGGTGGGAGAAAAGAGATCAAAGGAGAAAATGAGGAAACAAAAAAAAGCTAGATTTTTTTTCTTCAAAAAATGATCTAAAATGACAGAAAGGTAATGAAACATTATCATTTAATCGAATACATAAACATAATTCATTCTCCCCCCTCCCCTTCCAGAGGGTGTGCCGGGGGTAGAATAGGCACACGGTTTCTCCGTCCTAGAGGCACTAGTCCTCTAAAAGGGACCAACCCCACGGGAACCCCGGGGAATATAAATGGGACCGAGAGCTTCTTCGGCTTGAAGGGGCGTCCGTCGATTGTGCGGGATGTAAAAACACCCAGTGTCATCAGCTACCAACTTCAAAGGACGCTTTGCAGAAACACAAGGAGCAAATTGTCAATCAGCCGTTTGGTAACGTACCCGTCAGTCGATATTATGTCTACAAAGCCGAAAAACATGGATGGGTGGTTGAGAAAAATATGTTGTCTGTAAACTGGATGGACCAGCAGCCTGCATCTGATGCACTGATGCTGCTCATTGGGAGTGGATGTAAAACACACTGCGCCACAAAACGTTGTTCTTGTATGTCACAAGGTTGGCTGCAAATGCTCTGATCTTTACCAAAACAAGAATCAAAGAGATTCTCTATTAGAAAGAGATAGTGAAAGTGACGACGAGGAAGAAGACTAAAACGTGAAATCATAGTTTGAGAAAAAAGTACTGATGGTTTGATTCCAGGTTCCTGAACACAAAGTTAATGTAAAAGATCCCCCCCCCATTTCCTTGTCAAATGTATAGAATAACTCCTATTAAATTAATCTAAGAGGGATGGGAACTACTGTATTTACTGCAAATTTGAAGAATCGAGCAATAAAACTAGAGGCTCAGATGAGCCTATATCGCTCACCTGACATAACTAAGTTCTCTTAAGAATGTCTGCATGCCGAATACATCTAAGTTACTATTCAAATCACATAGGGTTCTATGTTAAAACTATGTCTGCTCATGGCGGCCTTCTTGGATGGAGATTGGGTTCACAGGACATAATCATGAAAGTTAACCACCTAAGGACCATTCATGCCATGTTTGCTTAAAATTGACTTGCTGGTTTCAGAGGGTCCTATGTTAAAACTAAGTCGAGTCATGGCGGCCATCTTGAATATCCGATCAGCAAACGATTCACAAGTTTAGTACAGGACCACCCAATGATCATTCATGTAAAGTCACAATTCAATTGGCTTAGTGGTTTCTAACGAAGATTTTTAAAATTTCGACCAATCAGAACACATTATGGGCCCTGGCAGCCATGTTGGATTTCCGATGAGCGCCAAAAACAAAAATCTTGTATATGGACCATCTAATGAACATTTCTGCCAAGTTTGGTCCAAATCTTTTTCGTGGTTTCAGAAAAAAAAGATGAAAATGTGAAATTCCCATAGGGTCCTATGTTAAACTAAGTCCAGTCATGGCGGCCATCTTTAATTTTCGATCGGCAAACGATTCACAAGTTTAGTACAGGATCACCCGATGATCATTCCTTTAAAGTCACAATTCAATTGGCTTAGTGGTTTCTAAAAAGAAGATTTAAAAAATTTCGACCAATCAGAACACATTATGAGCCCTGACAGCCATGTTGGATTTCCGATCAGCGCCAAAAACAAAAATCTTGTATATGACCATCTAATGAACATTTCTGCCAAGTTTGGTTCAAATCTGTTGCGTGGTTTCAGAAAAAAAGATGAAAATGTGAAATTCCCATAGGGTCCAATGTTAAACTAAGTCGAGTAATGGCGGCCATCTTGAAACTCCGATCGACAAACGATTCACAAGTTTAGTACAGGACCACCCAATGATTATTCCTGCAAAGTCACAATTTAATTTGTTTAATGGTTTCTGACAAACAAGAAGATTTTCAAGGTTTCAACCAATCAGAACACATTATTGACCCTGGCAGCCATGTTGAATTTCCGATCTACACCAAAAACACATATCTGGTAGAGGACCATCCAATGAATATTTTTGGCAAGTTTGGTTGAAATCTGTTCAGTGGTTTCAGAGAAGACGAGTTAAATGTGAAAAGTTAACGGACGGACGGACGGACGATGGACGCTTACCCATGACAAAAGCTCATCTGGCCTTTGGCCAGGTGAGCTAAAAACTTGTAGACACTAAATTATTTCAACAGGTGAAAATTTTGAAATAATATAGTAAAATTACCCCCCTCCCCCTTCTTCTTCCTGGTATAGTGCAGGACTCATCTTGAGTGTAATTGTGCACTGACACATGTCCAAGACGACTAAAAACCCTTCGGTATATGTACAGTTAAAACTATATACTAAAAAGTCAGAAGTCACAACAAAAAGTGGTCTTTATTATCTGTATGATTATTATCTTTCTAAATTCTATCATAAATGACATAAAATAAACATATATAAATGACTACCGAAGAAAATTCACCGAAATGGTATACGCTAACTGATGGGAATGCTTGACTTTGTTTTTTCCTGCTATTTTGCGGTACCCTTAAAGGGCCGCCTGTTGTACTATTTTCCGCATATTTTAGCGGAGTACAACACTTGAATAACTGCTCTACAAATATATTTATCCTTCGATTTGTGCCAAAAAAAAATGCGGTCTACAGGGGTATCCAGCACCAAAATAATTTTCTGGGACTAGCTGATGGACTATATTAGTTTATCTGTTACATTTCTTGTTTTACAGTATGTAGAATAAAGTTTGGTCGCATACTATACACCTATAGATAATGACGTCATCATTACAATGATAAATGCCTTCTTAGAATTACCTGGTGAGGACGATCACTAAATTAGATTTAAGTAGGCGGATATAACATCCCGTCGGTTCTCCCGATATTTGAGACGCCGTGAATAATTTAAAGTGTCATTTAAATGCATTAT
>MJUT01015611.1:92469-103788 GCA_002080005.1 Gigantidas platifrons | reverse complement strand
ACGTATTCTAAGCAAATCGAGCGAAGTTTAACCAGAATAAGGTTGATGCAACCTGCTTACTGTGCAATACCGAGGATGAAAATATGGAACATTTTCTACTGCATTGCTCAGTATTGGAAGAAATAAGAAAATCTGCATATCATCATGTGGACAATGAATATTATAAGCTAACCCAAATGAAGTTAGAAGCTTTAATAGTTAAGAACATAATCTCTGTTATACTGGACTGTTCAATATTGCTTAATAATAGTACTTAACAAACGACTCGGTACAGAATGACTATAAAGAATATATCAGCATTATAATTTCATTGTCGGAGATACTTCTATAACCTACACAGTGCTAGATATAATATGCTTGCAAAGATTAGGGCAAGAAAGCGATAGGACAGCCAACCCCCTTCTAATAGTGCATTCCAGCGGATATAATTTTAGATTTTAAAAAACTCTAGAATTTTAAAACAAGTGTGTGTGAAGGACTAGTGCACATTGTACATAGTGTGTAAATAGACGTAGAAATATAGATTAAAAACACAGTGGTGGAGGTTTTGCATTGCATTTTATTTGGTGATTCACATCACCATCTCCAACGTTGGAGGTTAAGAAATAAAGATACAAGATACATGAAATACTATTACTGTTCTTTAACTTTTTTTATTATATGTATACGTTTTAATGAAGTTCAGAATTATTGAACGATGTAAATCAATACACAAGCAAAAATCCAATTTAACCTTAAAAAGAAACCACATTAATTACACAAAAGGGCTTTAATGTCTTCGAATACACACTCAAAACAATTATTTTTCATCAAATGTAAAATTTATACTGAACAGCCAGGATTTCCCAGCTATGCTTGGTAAATATTTTACAAAGAGATCATTATAAAGTACGATGTGACATAAAATAATCCTTGCTCAAAATAGAATTATCCAATTTGGTGTAAAATTTAAGTACGACTACGCAAGAACTAAATAAATGTATCAAAATAAAACAAAAAAGTAAAGAAAGATTGTAATTGCAATACTTTAAAACATTACTAAAACACTTTCCGAGTTTTTCTGTGAGGATACACAGTAATAACTGTACCAAATGGCAAGATCTACTCACTGACCAAGTTGCATTGTTACATCAACTATGCCAGAAATGGAGCTAAACACAAAAACTTAAAAAACAAAATTTCAAACGAATGTACAAAAAATGTATGGATGGTCAAGGGTAACACTAATGACCAGCTCACATTCGAGGTGGGAGGGAAATAAGTAATTATATCTTTAGGAGGAATTATGTCTACACAGTATCCTGGTAGATAGATGTATTATAGTCTTGCAATTTCTTCTTGGTCTCATTGCCTGTATTCCAAAGTACATTTTAGATTCATAAGTTTCATTATTAAAAATGGATCGAAAGAACTCAAATAACCAGATTGCACATGCTTCTTCAACAAAATGGACGATGGTTTATAATGCAGATTAAAATATATGCAAATAAAAAAATTTAAAAATGAAAATATTGCAATAGTTTTGTATGTAATAAAAACAATCAACATTTTGCTGAAAAACAAAGTCCCCAATATGTACAAATGTAGAAGTGGATACAAATTAACTTCCATGATTTCACAAGCACACCTTCGATGTGTATGTAAACATTCTTTTTAAACTGCAAATATCTGGTTGAAAACTGTAAGATGCGTTGATTGAATAGGTACCCTCTTTTGAACATTTTGCTCAAAGATGACTAAATTCCCATGTCCAGAATAAAGAGCTACTGCATGGCAACAGCTTGATACGATCGCAGCAATTGAGATGGAAAAGCTAAGAGAACAAGTAATGTCAAATGAGATGGGGATACAGGTACCATGGGCCTTTTGTTTTTTTATTTTATTTTTTTTTAGTTAAAACTCCTTTTGAGATATTAAATAACCTGGTGTAAACAAGTCAGGTTTACAAAATTACAGGATTTATTTTCATTTATTACAAACAAATATTTGTTATTTTGAGCATTAGTCCCTTTTAGCACCCCCTTTTTATTTCAGGAACAAGAGCTAGGTTAAACTTGTTCAATAATCACTAGAAGGTGGCTTGTGTCGATGCATAGTCATCTGCAATCCAATAAATTATATGACGGAGATTCCCAGAAGACATTAGGTACTAGTTCTACATCCACAAATACCGCATTGTGAATCTTAAAAGGGAAAACCGTTCATGAAAAATAAACCGATTTGTTTACATGTTTGCCAATGTTTGCATTGGAAGCCTTCTCTTTTTATATTACAAAAGACATTATTTTCTAACCATTGATTGTATAGATTTTGTATAATTGATATACTGGTCGGGGACCAAATATCACCATTTTTTACTTGTTGTTGTCAGATTATCTCTATATCGTTCAGTACACCCCTTTTAAGTTCCCAGTTTAGCAGTTATTTTAAATGTTATCCTAAGATTAACCTTCGATGCAAACATTTATATTTTTTTCTGTACACTTGCATGAACATGTAAGGGACCCTTTGTAAAGTTGTTGACTTTTGGCAGTTAATCGGAAGGGGACAGTACCAATTATGCGGTCTAAATTAGCAGTGCAGGCAAAGGAAAAAGCGATCTTTAGTACATCCATTTGTTATGGTTTCCTTTCAAAGGAGACAAAAATGCCCATTACCACAAAAACGATAAATAGATATAGAAACCATATGAATCAAAAGACTTGAAACGTAATGACTTTTGCGTATTCAGGATACATGTATTAATTTACTGCTAATATGTAGAAAAGATGATTTTGGAATATCATGCAGGTGTCGAGAGTACATGTGTAAGGTTTCACTTTCAACATATCCATTTTTTTTATTTTTAGATTGTATGTCCATGTGATCCCCCCCCCCCTGTGGTCTTATATATATATATATATATATATATATATATTTATGGGTTCCAATCGGATTGCTAAAAATATTCTTTGGAATATACATTTTTTAGATACAAACATAATATTGAGGTCAATATTTTGTAGCTCTAAACTTGTCACGTTCGTCTTCTTCAAAAATTGTTCTCAAAATGTGTGGCGTGCAATGTGGTGATAATTGGTCCTCCACCAGTAGTGTCTATTGCCATGATGACAATTACTAAAATAATCTCGCCACTCATTATGTACTTAAGAGGAACTAATGATTTTAGAAAATAAATATAAACTAACAAAGCAAATACATGTACACGAAAGAGGAATTCATCCGACATTAGGACCAAATTATTTTGAATGATATTCACAGGTGGCGAGATAAGCCTGCCAGCCTCTAGCAGTGTAGGAAGTATAACTGACCTTGACTCAAGGCTTGTGCATTCTGTGAAATATTCACTCTTGAAAATTACTCTTCGTTGATATTTTATAGACACTTTAATGAATGATATATATGACAATTGGAGAGAGTTCATTTTGTCTCACAAATTCGCTTAATTTCAACAGATCATCCAATGAAAAAACATACAATTTATATTACTTAAAGTCTCTCAAATTTGGCGTCCTCAAATTTATGTATCCGGCATCAGAGTCAGACACATCACTTGCATAATCAATTCGCTGACATTCTGAAAAATCTATGCATCTGTCCCCAGTTATATAGTATTTAACAAGAATATAACCTACGGCAGACTTAACGTTCGTCGCCATTATGTGGAAAACATTTCACTTACCTAGGTGAACCGACAGACTTAAATATGGCAGCATATGCACTTTAATAACGGAAGCAATGAAGAAGCCCGAGGAGTTACTATTGTGACAATAGAGAGGACTACCGAAATTAATATTACTGGCGTCAGTACAGATTAACCAATGAGAATGCAATTATTAACACACATTTCGTTTTCACCATTGGGTGTGTGTAAAATAAAAATACACACAAATAACACGCTACCGTTATATAGAGGCATAGCCGAAATTTTAGCAGTGTGGGTAATACAAACTATGGAGGCTAGTTATGAGGTACACACACCTGGGTAACGGGAAATCTACCTCGGTAGTTTTCAGTACCTCGTTACGCGGGTGTGTACTTCTATGATTTACATCGTTATTAACAGTAAATCAACACGCACGCACACGCACGCACACACGCACATACGCACTCACCCCCGCACCCACCTTCCCACCCACCATCATACCCAATTGCTGCTCATTGTAAAAGGGTATGATATATAACAATAAGTATCAGTAACACGCTTTGGGAAAATGAAACATGTGACATACATTATAGACCTAGATCTGTTTGGAGGTAGATGTGCGATTGCTACACTATTCCATACACTATGTATAGTTTATATTGCTAAATTGGATATCTACGTTTTGTACTATCACTGGGTTGACACCTACCTTATGTTTTAGATGTAGACGGCAATGAATTAGGAGCCCTACAAACATTGGATTGGACTATCACTGGTTTGACACCTCCGTTATGTTTTAAATGTAGACGGCAGTGAATAAGAAGCCCTACAAATATTATATTGGACTATTACTGTTTTGACACCTCCGTTATCTTTTAGATGTAGCCGGCAGTGAATTAAAAGCCCTACAAACAATGGATTAGACTATCACTGGGATGACACCTCCGTTATGCTTTAGATGTAGACGGCAGTGAATTAGAAGCCCTACAAATATTATATTGGACTATTACTGGTTTGACACCTTCGTTATATTTTAGATGTAGCCGGCAGTGAATTAGAAGCCCTATAAACATTGGATTGGACTATCACTGTTTTGACTCCTACGTTATCCTTTAGATGTAGCCGGCAGTGAATTAAAAGCCCTACAAACATTGGATAATACTATCACTGGGTTGACACCTCCGTTATGCTTTAGATGTAGACGGCAGTGAATTAAAAGCCCTACAAACAATGGATATAACTAACATAGTTGATTACTGGGGAGTCAAGTTAGATGGTACTAATGCTCAAAAGGATCAAGCTGTCCACAATCAATTGATATCAACATGCTATATAAGAAACATTAGAGTATACCGAAGAGGGCAATCAAAAATGAACAATCCGGAGAAACAAGCTATGCATGTCACACAGGTCGAAGGAAAGCAAAACAAAAACACAACATTGCACTGCGGTGCACACCACAATACCCAAACAGACACAAATAACGCACATAAAACATATACTCTCCTATTTGGGTTAAAAATTAACAGAAGATCGTTTTTATTCTGAAATCGTGGCGAACACCTCAAGATGGAACTCAGAACGTAACGACAAATCATAGGACAAAAAAAAACAGGTGAGCAACACAATTTCCACCAAAAAAACCGGGTGTGATGCATGTGCCCACGCTTGTAATCATTTTCTAACTCTTATAAGACATCCACCGTGCTTCTAATATATACAGCCAAGTTCGGTAAAATTATTGGCAGAAAAGAATACATATAAGTAAAAGATCCATTGTCGTTTGAGATATGGATATTTGGTTAACCAGATTGTGTTGATGAGCTTATAATTTTTGTTGCGATGACTTCAACCTAGGAGCAACTTAGCTTTGTTTGAGTAGCTTTTGCGTCAGAAGCTGAGATCTGTCCAGAAAATCACTGTGATGGGTACGAACTCCAGAATAATATATTAGTTGTGAAATTGAAACTCCATACGCTGGTGATGCTGGAATATTGCTACTGATAAAGGGGAAGTTGACTATTGAAAAACATCCCGTTTGTCGTAGTGTTTTCTTTTTAATCTTCCTTCGTTATCGATTTCAAAGTGAAGGCCAAGGTAAGAAGCAGACTTTTGAGTATCAGTATTATCATTAACTTCAAGCTCATTTCGATAGATGTGATGTAGATAATCTCTGAATGGAGAATTGTCCTGTGACAGAACATCGTCTACGTAGTGAAAGCTGGAATTAAATAAATGCATGCGCTAATTTTCTATCGTTATTTTTGGGAAGCCCATGAATAAAGTATGCCATGTAAAAAAAATCGGGGAATAACGGAGCACAATTCGTATCCATTGGAATACGAATTGTTTGTGGAACCAAACAGGAAAGATATGATTAGAACATCTAACATTTGAATGATCTCGTTCCTGTTTTTATTTATTTTTATATTTTGAATTGCTTTTGACAAAATGTTGTCTCTACGAATACCAAGATATTGATTCCTTTGTTTTCCGTTCTTCTCTAAAAAAACAACACTGACTCCATTTTTTAATTCTAGATTATAGTAGCGTATGTGGAATGGTGGTATATAATGTCGAGAAATCAAATAGTTTAATGATGTTACAAACACACTGAGATCTAGAACTTAAAGTCTACAGTAAGTATTTTGTGCTTTTTAATAGCCGCATTTGAATAAGGCCATTTCTAGAAAAGCAGGTATTATGATTTTCCTGGAAACCCTCTTTGACGACTGTAAAAATAGAAATTACAATTTTAGAAAGAAACTTGGTGGAACACTTTGCAACTCCTGCAATAATCATTGTTTATATAGACACTAATTTTGGTATCCAATACAGTGAAAGAAGATCACAATCATCATCTTTCATGGGAAGACCAAAAATAAAAAAGACAAGAATGACATGTGATTATCAATGATTTCCTCTTCTGAAAGGGTAGATGCTGTATATGTACGATTAGCTTGTGAGAAGAGGCTGGACATACCAAAGGGGTAATCAGAATCCGTAAATCGAAGAAGAACAGACAATACAATGGCCAAAGGAAAAAGTACAAAAGGACAAACAACTCTACAAAACATACATATAAGCCTAAAGATTGAAGAATATGAACCCCACTCCCGGGAGTGAACTCGGGTGCTCCAGAAGGGTACAAGTGAGCTATTTAAGCTTAATTGTATATTTAAACAATCAGTGTAATGCTTGCGGCAGATAAGGGCGATGTTGTTAGGGGCCTTATCTGCAGGAACTACAACATATTTGTCGTGAATAATGGACGGGATCTCTGCAACCTCATGATCTATGCATACATATGTTGTTTTTGTGCTCATTGACCTGCTGAATTTTAGGATTCGAATTTCAATCAACGACCTAACAGATTTGATCAATTCTGAAAGGTTATAAACCTCCTCTTTTTCTCAATTTCTGGCATAGTCAACCGCAGACTCCATAAGAAGTTTGAAGTTGTATTTCCAATATATGATCAGTGTGGGATATACGTTCAGTTTTCACAAATTGTAAACATTGTAGTTCAAACGTAGTATGTTGCGGACGAAACTGTAACAAGAGAGTTGTTTCATATTCACTATATGGTAATAATAGGAGCTACACAGATGTAAATCAGCAGCAAAAGGGATCAAGAGCTATAGAGCATAGGGACCCACTGGTTTAATATGTAAAGCAACATATTAGAATACACATCTTAGGCTACGACACACACACACAAACACACACACACACACACACACACACACACAGAGAGAGATATAAAACAGTGTAAAATACTATAATGAATGTCACTGGGGTTTCAAACGAATCTTTAGCAGGAAATTATCACGATTATTATCATATATTTCCATACCATTAATTACTGGGTCCTTTTAGCAAACTCAGAACCCAAGTTCTCCCACGATGAACCCTATCACAACCAATATAAATTCGCATTGTTAACAGTCAGATTAAATAAGAAGCGTAGGAATATCTGTTTCTTTAAACTGACAATACTTTTCCAAACATAATTAAAATAAGACCACAATGTCAAAGTAATTTTGTTTAATAATATTACGGGTGCCACTAGTGGAGCAGGAACTTTTTACTCTTCCGGGCATCTGAGTTCATCCCCGGTTTTTAGTGGGATTCGTGTTTCTCGATATTTAGTTTTATGTGTATGTTTGTATGTTTTCTAGATCGTTGTTTGTATGTTTTCTAGATCGTTGTTTGTCCTTTTGTCCTTTTTATTTTGGCCATTTTGTTGTCTTTCTATCGATTTACGGAGTCTGTTTACCCCTGTGGTATCTTCAAACTCTTCTTACAAAATAAACAGAAGACCATGAAAATATTTGCAATATGTAGCATTTCCTGCCAAATAAACAACAATTTGCGTGAGATATTACCATACTTGTAAATATGTACATTAGTGTAATATCCGTAATTAGCATGGCGACGTAGACGAGTTAAAATGACAAACGTATCCTTTTCAAAGCTATATTTTACAAGAACATTCCCCAACGTATTCAACAATATTCGCGTGATCCTACCACTATTACATTGTGTTATTGTGAATTAAATATTTGATAAGCCATTTAAATGTAAAGTACTGATAACAAATATGAAATCACTTCTGGGTAAAAGCCATTCTAGCCTGCATTAATAAAAGGTAAATTTGCACATTCAGTAATTGTGGATATGTACCTAGTATGTGATTATTATTTAATTAATAATAAAATAGTTCACGTGACAATGAAACGTACAGTAGTTATTATCGTTTTCCTGTGTACTTTATTTATAACACTTACAATGTTGGAATTTTACAAAACAGAAATAAATAAGTCGCGAATATGGTGAACGGATACATGTATCCCTTCCTGCTGGATATCGTGTATTAAATATATCAAGAATGGCTCTACCTGCACATGTTATTTCAGAACGTATGGATTTATGTAGCAATCGAGCGCCTAAAAATATATATTTTGACGTTGGGGGTAACGTGGTGACGTTTTATATGCGTTCTTGTACAAAAAACACTTACGAAATAGTAACAATCCCGACTGGACATTTGCTGAGGAGTATGATCCAGCTACGTATGCCGTTTATGGCTTTGAAGCTATTCCATCATTCGCTAAATCATTAGAACAACAATTTCCAAAAGTTCATATTGTCAACGCTGCAGTGTGGAATGAGTCTGGAAAGCAGGTTTCAATAAGCATAGATCCTGATAAAAAGCACAGTAACTGGGGTAGTTCACTTATAAAGAAATGGTCTAGTGACAATGTCACCGTCAACACTCTTGAGTTTGCTGCTTTCGTCATGGATTGTGTGTGTCTAAAAGATAACGTACATTTAAAAATGAATATCGAAGGTTCTGAATACGTTGTTATGGATCATTTGATTAACACAGACACGTTGAAATTCTTTGACTGCGTCTATATGTATTTTCATGTACTATTTTTTCCCCAGAAGGAACAAGCTATTATAGCTAAGAAAACAGTTAATTATAAAGAAGTCGTTAAACAACTTGGTATCAAAATAGCACTATGGAGTGTGCATTTTGAATGATTTCAAATATTTATCAATATTTAATAGGATTGTTATAATTAAGGGCATATTTATTTATAGCATCTATTAATTATCTATTGTATATATTATATACTAATAATCTAATTTTATATAAAGTTATTCCAATTAGGCTCCAAATACATATATTTGGCTTAAAATTAATAGTACAAATGCATATTGTTATGCATAAATCTACTTGTAAACAATATCGAACATATGGTGTAGGTTTAGAGCTGTGATATTTAGCGCCACTTTCAAACATTTCTGATTATATTTACCCCTTGGTATCTTCAAACTCTTTTCACAAAAAAATAAACGACCATGAAATATCAAACATTAACAATACGTTGTAATGTGTAGCATTTCGTGTAATATAAACAAAAAAAATGCGTGCAATATTACCATGCATGTATATATATATATACAATAGTGTAATATTCGTATATATCATGCCATCATAGAGGAGTTAAACTTACAAACGTATTACTTTCAAAGGTTCTGCCTTACAAGTAAATTCCCCAACGTATTCATCAATATTCGTGTGATACTACCACTATTACATTGTGTTACTGTGAATTAAATATATTATAAGCCATTTAAATGTAAAGTACGCATAACAAATATGAAATTACTTCGGCGTGAAAATCATTCTAGCTTGCATTAATAAAAGTTAAGCTTGAACATTCAATGATGGTGAATATGTACCTAGTATGTGATTATTAGTTGCTTAGTGATAAAATAAACTTTCACGTGACAATGAAACGTACAGTGGTTATTTTTGTTTTGTTGTGTTCTTTATTTATAACAATTACAATGTTGAAATTTTACAGAACTGGACAACGTGATGGAAATGATGAACGTCCACATGTTGCTTCTCTTACTGTAAATAGTGTATTAAATATATCAAGAATGGCTCTACCTGCACATGTTATTCCAGAACGTATGGATTTATGTAGCAATCGAGCGCCTAAAAATATATTTTTTGACGTTGGGAGTAACCGTGGTGACGTTTTATATGCGTTCTTGAACAAAAAACACTTCCGAAATAGTAACAATCCCGACTGGAAATTTGCTGAGGAGTATGATCCAGCCACGTATGCCGTTTATGGCTTTGAAGCTATTCCATCATTCGCTAAATCATTAGAACAAAAATTTCCAAAAGTTCATATTGTCAACGCTGCAGTGTGGAATGAGTCTGGAAAGGAGGTTTCAATAAGCATAGATCCTGATAAAAAGCACGGTAACTGGGGTAGTTCACTTATAAAGAAATGGTCTCGTGACAACGTCACCGTCAACACTCTTGATTTTGCTGCTTTCGTCATGGAACGTGTGTGTCTAAAAGATAACGTACATTTAAAACTGAATATCGAAGGTTCTGAATACGTTGTCATGGATCATTTAATTAAAACAGACACGTTGAAGTTCTTTGACTGCGTCTATATGTATTTTCATGTACTATTTTTTCCCCAGAAGGAAAAAGCTAACATAACAAAGAAAACAGTTAATTATAAGAAAATTCTTAAACAACTTGGTATCAAAATAGCAGTGTGGAGTGTACATTTTTAAAGATTTTAAAATAAAATATTTTCTTGGGTTTTCATAGCTAAGGGTTTTCTTATTTATATTAATTATTAATTATCTATTGCTTATATATTTATAATAACTATCCATTGTATATCGTGTGGGACGTTATTCAAATTAGACTCAAAAGAATACATTAATAGAACAAATGCATATTATACCTTAATCTACATATTATAGATACTATAGAAAATATGTTGGGGTTAGGATTAGAGATGTGATGTTTAGCGCCACTTTTTACAATATTTCAATTATATCTTGGCGGTTTGTTTTATTGGGGAATGAAACCGGAGTACCCGAAAAAAACAGCAACGTAGCACAAATCACATCATGTTGTATCGAGTATACCTCGTCTAAGAGGGATTCAAACCAACAACGAATATGTTGTGTTTACATGTACAATGACGCCAATAATTATTTCAGTAATTTATTGCTTTATTTCCCGATATTTTCAGAAAGGGATTTATGATAGCGAAGGGGTCGTCAGATGTCGCTTAGCGTCGTTTAACAATGCAGGGAAGACCATGCAATGATAAAAAAAA
>MJUT01015611.1:0-26566 GCA_002080005.1 Gigantidas platifrons | reverse complement strand
TTGAAATGACATTATTTTTCCAGTTTCATCCAACAAATCATTTATCATGTAAACACCCCTTTTTGCCCAATCATTATACAAAACTGTTTGATATCCCACCTTAATGTTTTCATTATTCCAAATGTTACAAATATTTATATTTAATTGGTCTATTTGTAATTTTAATTGCAGTTCTCTCCATGTATTGAAAACTTCTTCCCAAAAAGGATTTTTTAGTTGTTTGTTATGCCCTGAGTTTAATTGCTGTGTAATATCTATTTTTTCAGAAGATAACAATAATTTTGTTATCTTAAGATCTTTTTGTATGATTCTTCTAATCCAGCTTAATTTTAATCCTTTTATATACATTTTGATATTTAACAATTTTAAACCACCCATATCATAGTTTTGAGATAAATCCTCTCTTTTTATTTTGTCTGGTTTATTATCCCAAATAAAGGAGTATATCTTAGAAACTAATTGATTAATTATATTTTCTTTTGGACTAGGTATAGTAAGAAACAAATGATTCAGTTTTGAGATTATCAGGGATTTAATTATTGTTATTTTACCAATTGGTGTTAGGATTTGCTTGGACCATATCTGCAAGGTATTTTCAATTTATTTCAGCTTAGGGGTATAATTAACTTTTTCAATTTCATCAATATTGACAGAAAAATGTAAACCTAATAATGTAAACCTGGTGGAGCCCCATTCCAATCCCCACTTGACACACATGGTATCTGAACTATATATTTTCTTCCCTATCCATACCACCTTTGTTTTGTCTATACATTTTTTATTAATTTTGAGACCAGAAAGTTCAGCATATTTCTGCAATGTTCGAAGAGATGCATCCAAAGACTTTGGGGATCCATCAAGTATTAATGATGTGTCATCTGCATATTGGGATATCACATATTCAGTATCATCTATTGTAATACCCTTAATATCTTTATTATGTCGAACTAAAATTCCTAGTATTTCGGCACAGAGAAGAAATATATAAGGGGATAAGGAATCCCCTTGTCTGCAGCCTCTTTGAATGGTGAGAAAGTCTGAGAGACAACAATTTTGAGTAACTGCGGACGTAATATTGGTATAAAAAGTTGTAACCCATTGTTTAATGGAAAAACCGAAATTAAAGAAATCTAAAACATTTTCAATAAACATCCATGAAATAGAGTCAAAAGCTTTTTCAAAATTTATGAGGAGGAGAATTCCTGGTATGTCCTGCTCTTCCGTGAAATGTAGAATATCATATATAAGACGAGTATTTTCCCCAATATATCTCCCTGGAATGAAACCTGTTTGGTCATTACTTATAAGAATTGGTAGAACTGATTTAATCCGTTCAGCGATACAGCTAGAAGCTAGTTTATGTACAGTATTTAGAAGACTGATTGGTCTCCAGTTTTTCATACATTGTATTGGTTTATCCCCTTTCGGAATACAAGTTATAATGCCTTGCTTTTGTGTAATTGATAATTGACCAGTTTTATACCCATAATTTATAGACAGAAAAACAAATTTCCCCAAATTATTCCAAAAGAATTTAAAGAATTCACTAGTAAAACCATCTGATCCAGGACTTTTCTCATTTTTCATTCTCTTTATACTAGCTGTTAATTTTGCATGAGTTATTTCACCTTCTAAATTGTCTTTAATTTCATCAGATATTGTTGGGATGTCAGTAAATGGAATTTCATTTTTCAGATTTATGTTACTTACAGTATCTCTTTTTGAATAAAGGTATTCATAATAAGTCTTGGCTTCTTGTAAAAAAAAATTCTGATCAGTTATTACATTTCCAGATTCATTAACAAGTTTAGGAATAGTTTTGTTTGTACATTTTTTTGTCTCTAGATTTATAAAAAAAAGTGATGGCTTTTCTCCCTCTTCAGCCCACTGCATTTTTGATCTGATATAATAACCTCGCAATTTTTCCTGTCTCACAATTTTTAGTTCAGATTTCTTTTTTTCAATCAAATCAAAATGTTCTGTTGTGTGTAATTCATTTTCTAATTTCATTATATATTCTACCAAACAGTTTTCTAATTATTTTTTTTTATTTTTTTCCGATATGATGCGTATGAAATAGTTTTACCTCTTATTTCGATCAATAATGTTTCAAGAAATAGTTGATCGTTTATTGTAAAGTGAATCCCTAGATCATCTATCTCACTAAGAGTGCTTCTGTCATAAACTAATGCAGCATACTGTTCTTTAGTTTTTTTAATAGTTTCTTTGACAGTTTCAACATAATCCATCTCATATAAAAGTGAATTGTTAAATTTCCATAATCCCCTACCAAGTATAAAATCATTAAGTTTCAATTGTAAAATTATTGGGAAGTGATCAGACCTATAGCTATTTATTATTTTAACATCATGAACTTGGTGATTAAAACTTTGAGATATCAGAAAGAAATCTAGTCTTGCCTGTTTTAAAGGAGTGCGTTTTCTCCATGCGTATCTATTAAGATCAGGATAAAGTTCTCTAAACGGATCTGTTAAATTATATATTTCAATCATATCCAAAACTTTATCTTTTGCTTTTGGGTTATTAATACCAACATAATTATATGCATCTAACCTTTGATTTTGAACTAAATTATAATCTCCTGTTAGTATGATGGACTGATTATTAAAATATTCAATAGTTTCACTAACTTTATTGTAAAATAAAGGAGTATCATTATTTGGGCCATATATATTTATTAGGGTTATTTTTTTACCTTCAATCTCTATGTCAACTCCCAATATATTCCCACAATCATCATTTTTTATCTTTAATACTTTATATTCAAAGTTATTACTTAATAATATTGCAACACCTCTTTGATTTGATGCAAATGAATTAAATATGCATTCTCCTCCCCATTGATTTCTTATAGCGGTTTCATCATTTTTAGTAAATGTGTATCTTGCAAGCAATATATATTGCAGTTTTTGGATTTCAGGTAGTCGGATACATCTCTTCGTTTTTCAACAGAGTTTAGACGTTGGCAATTGTAAGAGACAATATGTAAGATATTATTCTTCATATTTCATAATCTTGTAAACTAAGCAACTTTAAATCAAAAGTAAAAAACCTTCCTAATTTGTCTCTCACATCTGCCCTGTCTACAATAACAACATATGTGAAAAAATGTACCTTTTTCATTTCTGGTCTCAGCCTCATTTCTGTTAAACAAGTCTTTTATTACTAAGTGTAAACATAAAAAATATTCAAATATTTTGCCAATAATAACAATAAAATAGAAACAAATAATGAATGGAGACCAAACAATAAAAAGAAAATGATTTTTCCACCCAGTTAAATTAATAAAGAGTATGATGTAAGGGAGATAACTCGATTTTGTATCCAGTTTTCTATATTTTTTATATGAAGAAGAACTGATTTTAGGATTATAAACTTTTCAGCAATTATATCATGCTCTGAAAATATCAATAATAATAGATATTTGTATAACTTAATAGACACAATGTAATATACAAATCTACTCAATCAATTTATAACTAGCAATAGTTTAGTTAATATATAGATACATATCAACACCCACACCAACTATAATAATAAACACAAATAAACATACAAAAACTGTAATCTAACAAATTTTTTTTTTGCAAGCTGAAAGTATACATAAAGGAAAACTAAAGCTATAGTGAACGGTAAGAAAAAGAAAAATCACAAGTAAACATACAGAGCTACTCTAACTATTTTGCAAGCTGAGTGCAAATAAAAAATATAAAAAAACAGTAAACAAAATAAATTTTATATTATAATTCCAACCATTAACTTCAGATAAAATTTGAAACTGTCTAAGATATTCTTCAATATCTTCAGTACCATCATATGGCTGGGGTTTCATATTTATTCTGGCATTATGTGTCAAATTAACACCCTAGTTTGGATGAGATTGCATACCAACAGTTGTATTATTATAATTTTGATATCTGCATGATGTTGGTATGTGATTACTGCTTTGCTTAGGTGTAGGCTGTGGCACTACTTGAATTTCACTCGGTTCATCTCGATGAAAATCTGCTGCATGTATATATTGAGTATTGTCTGGTCTTGTCCTCAAACAATTTATTTCTTGAAATATGTTAGAAACTTGTTCTTGCATATATTCTTTCATATTGCTAATTTTGTCATGAAACCTGTCTTGCATAATAGACAGATTAACAGCATTATCTTCTGTTATAGTTTTAAATGTGTCCCTAATTTCAGTTTTTAGTAAATGAACAATTTCTCCTATAGAATGAGGATATTCTTGAGAAATGTTTGCTTGGTGCTGATCATGATTTGATTCAAAAGAATCCTGCGAACTAGTACTCAATTCATGTGTTTCGTTCACCACTGTATCATTACTACCAATGGATGACCTGTTAATTGGTTCAGATTGAATAGTATCAGATTGCAATGAATCATCCATTTTCCAAGTGATTCTTATTTTTTCAAACTAACACCAGATAATTTCCTTTCTTTTTACGTATATAAATATATATATATATTTTTTTTTTTTAAAACAATTTTGATCCCACTTCTGACACCAGTGTTAAGTCCCAGGGGTTTGGTTGAAATCCCTGAACTTAACTGTGTAGGTCTCTGGTGAGGGAAATAATAACAAGAATCACTGGAAGTTCATATATTTATATTATATCTGTCAGGATAGATAATACCAGCATTAAATAAGCATACAGTGGATCATGGACACATGAAATGAATAACAATATAAAATATCAGATGCATTTGTCTTGAGAATATATAAATAAAAGGTGTATGGGCACTTGGTGCATAAAAATCCTACTTGGTGCACTTAAATCTGCTTGGTGCAGATTGTATCAGCTGATAACGGCATAGTATGTATTTTGTATAATATTATTGAGAATAATATTATTAATTAACAATATTAATTCCCAAGTAATTCCGCTTGGTGTTAGATAAATATTTTGAGCAGCAAGCAATTCCGCTTGGTGCAATGTATAACAGACGAAAATGTACCGGCTATAAACTGTAAATTCAAAGATATAAATATAACGTCAATTGACATTTACCATTCTATTTGCACCGAGCAGTTGTTGCTGGGCCATTTCTAATTATTTCTATTTATCAGCAATATTATTTAGGATTCAAGTCGGCATCTGCATTATATGAATCCGCGTTCAGAAAGAGCTTATATATATGATGATTATGATTTTCCAGTGACCAATGACGTAGTACTCACTCTTAGGGAATACACACATCGTAAATTATGGCGCCCAAAGTGAAAGTACAAGTCAACAGACGAAAATGGACAAATGCCCCGTCAAATGAAGTTGATACTTCAATCACATGAACTAATTTTATAACATAGCCTTCAGGTAAATCAGTATTTTCCTAAAAATCTTGATCGAAGCGCATTAGTTGACATCTGCATAGATCAAACGTGGAACCAAACATCGCGATAAAAATAAACGATGTACATAAATAAACATGTGTTAAATTACCGGGTCGAAACAATATTCAGTGATAGAATTTACACTCAAGTTGTCATGTTAGCTTTACAATGTATCATCAAATGCTTTTCATAATTGATTAATTTATATTGTGAACATAGACGTTCTTTTCTGTGTATTTTAAGATATCTATCCCTTTTCAATAATTGAACTGCGGCAACTAATTCTTAGCTTAGTTATCCATTTTCTTTTGTTTTTGAAATTTAAAAGTAGACTTTAAAATTCTCAGCAGTGGTTCGATACCCGAAAGCCCAAATACAAGTATGTTACGTTTTTAAGTCTAAAACAGTAAAAGGTTAAAGTTCATATGTGCAAGAACAAAAGAATAAACAATCAAAAATAATTCACTGTTCGAACAATATTGTGACTTCAGAGAAATGTATTATTCTGTTTTTGTATATGGCTTTATTATTTACAAGCCCCTATAGCCTTTGGTGGACGGGCGTCCACACAGGTTTCGGGACAATATCTTTAGTTCTGTATATCGGATCTTTACCAAGTGGAAGGGGAAGAACCCTATTTATTTTGGGGTCAATAGGTCAAAGAGCAAGGTCACCGTTACTATGAATATAATTATTGACAACAGGATAGTTTCCGCACGATAACTTTAGTTCTGCATATTGGATCTTTACCACACTTGGTCACATGATTCCCCTGTGGAAAGGGGAAGAACCCTATTTAATTAGGGGTCATTAGGTCAAAGGTCAAGGTCACCGTTAATATAAATATAATTTCTAACCACAGGATCGTTTCCGCACAATAACTTTAGTTCTGTATATTAGTTCTTGACCAAACTTGGCCACACGATTCCCCTGTGGAAGGGGAAACCCCTATTTATATAGACGGGCGTATTTTGTGATCCACACATTTCTTGTTGTTAAATGGACATCGTTATTGATAAGTAAATGGTCATTAGAAATGGCGACGCAGTGCTTTTGCTTTTTGCTTTTTGGTATTTCATTTGGGCCAAAAAAAATCTTTCATTTGCGCCACAAGCCATATTTCATTTGCCCCCACAAATAAAATATTACATTTGCGCCAAAAATACAGATAAATAATATCAATAGTAATATTCGCTGTACTGTTCAGATGTTGTACTCGTATTAACATCTTCCGTTCGTGGAAGTATGCTTTCGAGTAGGATAATTTCATATATGGATAAAACACACTATTTACAGATTTGGTTAGATTCTGTATTTATATCATAAAAGCACTGGACATGTTCATTTATTATAAACTATCATAAAATCTCTAAAATACTCGTAAAAAAGTATGTTCCGGCACAAAACTTGTAGTAAACTGTCCGGATGTATTCTTGTCAGGACATTTTGCCTTGAGCATGTGAACACTATATAAATTTTACACTTATGACTTACACTTTAGTATAAGCAAATGAGCATGAAATCACTTAAACACAAATTGTAACGTGTATGGGGGTTGCACGTCACTGGCGTAATCCGGTTCGTACCAGAGTTACTCCTCTAGGTTCAAGTGACGCTCTGTATATTGTGTATTTAGCTTATACAGTTAATCCTTTGGACACTATTGTGTGTATTCAGCACCTGTGCATGGGACCTGTTCGTTTTGCGCACGCACCAAGTACTGGTTCAACCTGTGCGTTTTACCCTCGCACCTATTGTCAGTTAGCCTGTGCGTTTTACGCACGTACCTATTACTGTTTCAGCCTGTGCGTTTTTGACGCACACACCTATTACTAGATCAACCTGTGCGTCGGTCCTGTGCGTTTTACGCACGCCACTATGGTTAATTCAACCTGTGCGTTTTTAGAGCACTTATTCGTCAGTCATGTGCGCTTTACGCACGCCACTATAGTTAATTCAACCTGTGCGTTTTTCAGTACTTGTGCGTCAGTCCTTTGCGTTTACCCACGCCACTGTAGCTACTTCAACCTGTGCGTTTTTCAGTACTGGTGCGTCAAACATGTGCGTCTACGCACGCCACTATAGTCACTTTACCCTCTGCGTAAAACTGCTAATCAAGTAACCAAGAGTGGATACTACTACTGCGTAGGCTAGTGGCTAAGCATATTGCTCAATAGAGCAACGGAAAATTACCAGACATGGTGTGACAAGCGTTTATATACCCTGTTTTGGACTATACCATTTTATACAGACGATTCTAGAATTCTGCATCATCAAAACGATTTTATATAAACCAATGATAACAATTAAGCGTGTAAATGATCAGACTATTTCCGTGCATTATTTCATATCCCAACCCGTTTTATCACCTATTTATAGCCTTAATTTATTTTTAGACTTTGCATGTGCATTTTAAATGCGTGTTAACTAATTTTGTCACAAAATTACCTTGCCTTGAAACTTTAATTTACACTTCGGCGCAAATGAAATATTGCATTTTTTTTTTTAAATTGGCGCAAATGCAATATGCCCAGAAATGACTATTTTACTTGGAAAACGGATATTAAAGGAAATGAAATTTTGCATATTTGGAAGGTGCATAACATTGATTGTGTTGAGAGTTTCTGTTAGTTTTTCGAGGATTTTTTTTTATCTATTGCTGTTTTATTGTTTATTAGATAACCTCGCCCGAAAGAGATAAAGAAAACTATTTTGTTTTCTCATCAAACCGTAATGCATGGGGGGGGGGGGCAAGATGGTAATCTATATAAGTAATTAATGAGTCTACACTCACTGTTTCATTTGGAAAAGTGTCTGCATGTAAAAGGGATTTACAAGTAGACATTTCGCATATTTGGAAGGTATTTTATTTGAATTGATTATCACCAAGGCTTCTGGTAGTAGTCCACCGGATTTTCAGTTACACTTGGTTGCAGTGAAACCAGGTCAGCCAGAAGTCCTTTTAAGCTTGCTGTGGTAGTATAACGATTGTGCCTAGCGTTACACATGTGCTACAGGGTTGACGTATAAGAGTAAGTAGCCATAATCAACCATCCTCTCGGTCGAAGTTACATGTTCTATCACGCTCAACTCGTACCAATGTTCCATAGTCTGTATTGCGATTCCATATGATAAAAACAACTCTGTGAAAATAGTCAAAAAGTACTTTCGCTGAGAGTATTTTTCTGGTAATTAAACGCAGTCTGTTGGTAGACCATTAGTTCGAGAGTAGTTCATCCACCCAGTAGTCACTTCGTCGGCACTGACATGCAACTTTGCAATTTCTAAATAATGTTATTGATATTTTAGCCTAGATAAATCTTAGCTGATTTTGGGTATCCTGTTTAGGCTGTTGCTTTCTTGCTCCCAAAGACATAGATTATTATTAGGCTTTCTAATCTTTTAAAGGCTATTTCAGGAATGCATCGTGAGAACTTAAATATACATGTTTGTACTACATATACATTTTCTAATCTCTTTCTCTTGTCAGAGCTTACTCGCACAGGAATTCGAGAATAAGTAACGCTTTAAAACAAACCACCTAACACAGTTTTCGATGTACATTTGTATTGTTATTCTCAACTCGGTGACATTTTCTAAGTCACCATCACTGCATCCGGATGCCGTTTGTAATCGACATTTGCTTCCACATACTTTCTCCACTGAGTGGATGATCTATAATTTTCTCTCTTATTACTCTACCTCGATATTCAAACCTCTTAATTACTTAGTCAAAATTGCAACACAAGAAAGCTGTGTCGTTCTATAAATAACAGCTAGTCAACATGTTCAGTTTCTGGAAGTTGTCAACGCATGATCATGCAATGGAAAATACAATATTGAAAAAGTATGTAGACATAAGGAGAAGTGACAAAGTATGAGTCCCATGACACCTAGGATCATATAATGAAACATTTTTATATACGATAATTATGGTGGTCCATATACGAACATTACAACTATAAAAGAATATAATAACTAAGTTTAGTCTACTTATTAGCTTACGTATGCAGTAAAGAATATCCTTCTGGAAATTTATATTACGTTATGTTTCACATTTTTACATATCTTATTTAAGACCCTGGAGGAAATAGGTTATGTTGTATTATTCCATATTTCGACATTAATACCGTAAAGCGTACAGAAGCTAAAATGTTTTAAATTTGGAATCTCCTACTTCGTTTCATATTATACCCATACAACAACGATGATTATAGCACCCAATCTACCCTTTCTTCATTTCATCATCATGGCCATATATAAAGTGTTTGTATCAATTCATAATATTATATGGTTTTGGAACTGATAGGAAACGTATGTACAATTGTCTAATATTATACAATTACTGTCTTTTGATTCTGTGAATGTGTTGATTTATTGACTTATTCTGCTCAGTGAATATAATTTTTTCAAAAGGCAATGAATCTACACATTTACAGAATCAAAAGACAGTAATTGTTTTATTCTATATTTCCAAAAAAAATATGGTATTCTGTAATAAAAAACAATAAACAAATTTTTTTCCAAATATTTATGATTTTTCAATTTTTTCGTTACAACATTGCTCTTTCTGATGTATAACATGTATACGTCTTTAAAGAGGATTCACTTTTGTGTCCTGTAATTGACATAATGTGCCGACCCGCAAATTCAACCTCGTCAAGAATATGAACTTCCGTTGCACGGAGGGAAACATTAGTGTATTCTTTTTTTTTTAGAATTCCAGCTTTTTCACAAATATCTTGCACCATTTTTCCAAGAGAATTATGGTCAAATGGAGATACATCATACCAAACATTATTTTTGGTCTAACTTTTGGTCGTTGAAAAAATGTGTCAGATTTTGGATTAAGATGCTCCTTGTAGGTGAAAAAGCTCCACACTGGGCACATCACATCATCTGAAAAGTAAAATTAAGTATTAATAGTCATACCAGTGCATGAATAAAAAAAATATTGTATACACAATCACTACATTTAAAGTCTGTTTATTTCATACTTTTTTTCCCCATTTCTTGATGTTTTTTTGTGTTTTAATCCTTTCTCTTCCTCTACAAGTATATGTGTAGTCTCCTTCATAAACATGCATGGCGGCTGGCGGATGTATTGCAATATGCCGGATTGCTTACTGTTCCTGATCACCTGGGTTCACTTTCCAATTGAAGTTAATGTTGTTTGTGCGTTGTTTGTGTATTTTTTGTATTACTCCGCCGCTCGACAAGCTTCCGGGTATATAGGGATCCTCATCTCCATTCATCCGTCACACTTTTGGTTTGCGTATAATAATAGTACCGCTCAGCGATTTTTTTTCACACTTTCACACATTGCTGTGTACCATAAAGTGCGGGTAAAGTTTGATTACGGTGCATTTCACATTTACCGTTCCTGAGCAATGACCCTTTTTCTCTTAGAAAATAAGGACATTTTAGGTTTCCGGATGATATTTAAAGACTTTAAGTATGGCTCAATCAAATCTTTTCAAAGTTTAACACCATGCGGTGGACCATTAAATACAGGTTATGTTCGATTACGATGTATTTCACATTTACCGTTCCTGAGTTATGGCCCCTTTTCTCTTAGAAAAAAGGGACTTTATAGGTTTCCGGATGATATTTAATAAATAAGGGTAATAACAAAATTACCGAACACAGAGCAATCTTCCAAAAGGTACGACTCAACCAAATCTTTTAAAACTTTAACACAATGCGATGTACCATGAAATACAGATTAATTTCGATCAAGGTGAAATTGACATTTACTGTTCATGAATTATTGCCCTTTTTCTCTTAGAAGATAGGGACTTTATAGGTATTTGGATGAAAATTTGGATTACGGGGGTATCTGTGTTCACCAGATCAACTTCCTCTAGTTATGTTTTGTCTGTTGTCGTTTTTCTCTGCGTTTCACATGTTTGTATATTGTCCTTGGATGTTGGTTTTTGATTGTCCCTTCAATTTTTTATGGACATCAACAATACAAATATGCATGTACATGTATACTTGTAAAAATAATATTTATAACCCAACATACCTTTCACTTCAAACATTTTCCCATTTGCAGTGTTTGTGTCAGTCTGGTGATTCTTTGTCAATTAATCTCACTGTATGTAAAGAGATATGTGGTCGACGTGACCATCTCCTTGTTTAATTCCAACTTGATAATCGTCCACTTTTGAATTTCGCAAGTTTTCACGACCCCGGCGCCCAAAATACAACATGAAATGAAAACTTTCTGTTGGAAGGATGTTGGGTCTGTCGTTTTCAAGGTAGAATATATATTTTTTTAAATCATCTATTTCAATGGGATTGTGGTGATCAATACCACATTTCATTTCTCTTTTGAACTGCACTGTCATGGCTTTGAACATTTTATTTGAGTTAACAAAAGCATGGTCTTTGATTATGTCAATGGGTTTTTTTTCAGTCAAAAATCTGTTGAGGCCGTACGGGTCTTCGTTATAGTACTTTTCTTGTACAAATCGCCGCTTTCGTTACGGGCTTCATAGTAAAACTTAGAGCTTCCTGCAGCTCTGAAATCTCATAGTTTTCGAAGTTTTCTGATCGCTCTTTTTCATTTTTCATTCAATTACTTCATGCACAAGAGCTTCTGAATCTTTATCCTTTAAAATACTGTTCATTACATCCTCTGATAATGTTGCAAATCTAGGCTTTTTAGGCACCTGGTGTTCGTTTGCTTCTTCAGTCGACATTTTCTTTGTTTTGACATATGCGGCAAATATAATACTTGTTGTTTCATTGTTCGTTTAAAATATAATTTTCCAAAAGAATTCCATGGTCCAAAAATAGTAACACATGACTTTTACCGCTGGTGAATATTACCTTGCTGACGGTGAATACGTTTTTTATTCCAAATTTAGTTTTTATATATAATCTATACTAGAAAAATATACTAATATAGAATAAATATATTTATTCACTTAAGATGGTCTATTATCGGCACTTTGTAGAGGGATTTGATTTGATTTATTGTATTTAACGCCACTTTCTGCAATATTTCAGCTATATCATGCATATGGGGACCAGTTTTAGTGGTGGAAGAAGCCGGGGAACCAGAGAGAACCACCGACCATAAGCAAGCAACTGGTAAACTTTATAACTTGCTGCTGCGAGTCGAGTGCACCCTTTTTTAGATCACCATGCCAAAGACAATGTGACCTTTTGCCATTACTTGTCGTCCGTCGTCTGTCGTCCGTTAACTTTTCACATTTTAATATTCTCCTCTGATACCGCTTTGCCAAATGAACCGAAATATGGCATGAAGCATCTATGGCAGGTCATCTATAAATATTGCTCATTTTGTCCCAATCCGCTAACAAACATGGTCGCCACAGACAATTCTTATTTCTGATTGGTTGATTTCCAACCAATCTTCTCCTCTGAAACCGATTTGACAAATGAATCGAAACCTAGTAAGAAGCATCATTGGATGGTCCCCTATAAAGATTGTTCATTTACTTTCGATCCGTAACAAACATGGCCACCACACGCAATTCTTATTTCTGATTGGTTGATTTCCAACCAATCTTCTCCTCTGAAACCGATTGGACAAATGAATCGAAACCTAGTAAGAAGCATCATTGGATGGTCCTCTATAAAGATTGGTCATTTAGTTCCGACCCGTTAAAAAACATGGCGCCATAGTTAATTCTTGTTTCTGACTGGTTGATTTCTAAAAAAAATCGTCTCCTCTAAAACCGCTTTGCCAAATGAATCGAAACTTGGTAGGAAGCGTCCTTGGAACGTTCTCTATAAATATTGCTGCCTTAGTTTCGATCCGTAACAAACATGGCTACCACAGGCCATTCTTTTTTCTGATTGGTTGATTACTATTGATTATTCTCGTCTGTAACCGCTTGGCCAAATGAATCAATATTTGGTAAGAAGTATCCTTGGAAAGTCCTCTATAGCGACTGCTAATTTAGTTCCTATCCGTTAATAAACATGGCCGCCACAGGCAATATTTTTTCTGATTGGTTGATTTCTAAAAAAATATCCTTCTCTGAAACCGCTTTCACAAATGAATCAAATATTGGTAGGAAGCATCCTTGGAAGGTCATCTATAAAGATTGGCCATTTTGTTCCCATCCGTTAATAAACATGGCCGCCACAGGCCATTCTTTTTTCTGATTGGTCGATTTAAAAAAAAAATTCTTCTCTGTAACTGCTTAGCCAAATGCACCGAAACTTGGTGGAAAGCACCTATCGGAGGTTCTGTGATAAGGTTCCTCAAAGCAGAATGAAAGTTGAGTTACACAGGCACAGCCTACTGAGCCTCCAGTGTAATTTACAAAGCCAGGCGCGAACCCATACCGTTTTGGTGATATGCTTGTATGAATTGTTAGGGAATCTAACTACCTAACTCATTGACCCACCCGGGCCCTCTTTGTAGGCTGCAGGATTCTACATAAAATTATATTTTCCCTGTTTTTTGTAGGCTGTAGGATTCTACATATAATTATATTTCCCCTGCTTTTGTAGGATGTAGGATTCTACATAAAATTATATATTCTCTGTTTTTGTAGGCTGTAGGATTCTACATAAAATTATATATTCTCTGTTTTTGTATAGAGAAATGATTTTTTACTTGATAATATAGGGATAATGGTGTCCACGACAACCTCATAATAATAAGGCATATCTGACCATACATCACAATTTCTTGTAGAATATACGTATACTTGAAAGTTGAAAGACCACAATTATATTAACAACATACTTTGAATGACATCATTTGGTAAACTCCAGAAGTCAATTGACAAAAATCTACTTATCAATTGATTTTTCCGTAGTAGTATTATTATCTATAACATTGATATTTTGCTATTTTTTTATCTTCGTTCAAGTCCTAAATATTTTTTTTCAGAAGGTCCGAATATGCAATAGCAAATATATATAATGCACCATTACTATATTACCGAAAACCTGACTACAGGGCTGATAACACATGTTGGGTCTAATAGTGCACCAGCAGAGATATTTAGGTAGCACGACGCCTTTCTGGAATAAAACACATTAGGTACGCTCATAGTTTACAAATTGGTAGGTCAAATTATTTCATCAGTGGTACTTATTTGTATTCTGTTATATCTACATTTTGTTTCTTTATCAGATGGTCCCAATATGGTCACCATCACACCATCAACTCAGTCTTACACATTAAATGAGACAGAAAATCTGAATCAAATACAATGTACTCCTGACTGTAAACCCCATTGCACAATTAAATGGAGTGGACCTAATATTCCTGCTGGTACCACATCTGTACTTAACCTACAAAACATAAGCAGGAATCAGTCAGGGCACTATCAGTGTACAGCTATTAATGACGTCAGTAGTAATACATCTGTTGTAGTAAATGTTGCTGTTCAGTGTAAGTATAGATATATCTTATTATGTAGGGGCCGTGGTTGTCGTTATCGTAAATCCCATTACTTGTGTAATCAGTTCATATCACCAGTAAACTTGCAAGTTCGAACCCCGTTCATGGCGAAGTGTACTCATCAGTAATGGATACAGTTTGTAACTGATTTGCGACAGTTCGATGATTTTCTCCGGCAACACCGGTTTCCTCCACCAATACCAATACACCTAGACATGCACGGGATAATAACTTGGGTGGTGACAGGCACTGATGCACAGGCAGTTTTATGTCCAACAACAAAACGATCACGACCACCAAAACGACATGTCTCTTGAAGACTGGTAAGGTAAATAATTTAACAGTCTTAGGGAGCAAGAAATGCAAAGCACTTAAATAGCAGAATTCAATTACGTTAAGGTTACCAATATACAAGAGAGGAAAATATTAGTTTTAAGTATGACTATATAAAAACTATCAATTTCAATAGTAAATTTATCTAATAATAAAAACATAAATATTATGAATGACCTTCATCCTCTACAAACTAAAAAGATTTGCAAGCAAGGTAATCTAAAACTATTTTGGGATCACGAACAGCAAGGGTCTAAATAAGACAGCAAACATTGGCTATGGTCACCTATGACTGAGGGAGGAGAACCGTAGCTTTAATGATGGTCACATTAATTAGGAACCGTACATTTTGATAGAAAGTATATCAAATTAAGGAATAACAGTACTGTATTTGAAGAGTTTGAGGTGTCAATTGTGGATTTGACGGTCGCAAATGTCGTTTTACTGGCGACGCAAATACAGAACTGTTATTCCTATTCTTATTAAATTATCCCAACGTGTGCATACTAGTATGAAAATATACAAATAAATGACGAAATATATGCACTTTTCAATTCCTTCCGCTAATAGTGACGTAGTTGTTTAATAATCCGCCATCTTGAAAGGGTGAAATCCTACATGACCTATGTACAACAATTCACAAAACTAATTAAAATGCCTACCTTGAAAACTTATTTTTGTTAAATTCTATCTAAATTGAAGCGTTCACGAAGCCAAATAACGTATGTTCTCTACATTTTAAGCTGGAAGTCATCATATGACGTCACTTTGTTTATGTGCTAAAGTCGTTCACCAATATTTCCCGGAATTTTAATTTTTGTGATTGTTAGACCCAGGGGTATGCAAGAATATATTTTTATGTTCAATATTACATTAGAATGGACAGGAAACTCGATTTGCGACAATCAAATCTCCAACTGATGCCGTGAAATTTGCAAATGCAATACAGTTATCTTCTAAATAGGTCGGCAATATCTGGGTCAGCCATATTGTTTACAAACAGGTGCATTCGGCGTAGGAATATACCATTCCTTCAGGACTGTCAGCTGCAAATTTGACGGCCCTCGATAGCCAATGAAAATACGCGCTACATTTTAATTGCATTACAATAAACCATGTAAGTGTTGAAACACTCAGGTTATGCTATGCTGCTACCGTAATAGTACACAATCAGATGTATTGGTCTAGTGATGAAAAACGTCAATATTTAAGTGTGCATAAAGTATTTCTGGAATAACGTGATCAGGTGCCAGTTGCGTTAAAATGCGAGAGATTGGCTAGCCAAATAACTTAAAAACAAGAACACTAGTAGACAACATCGGCTAATGTCACTTCTGTTTGAGGAAACATTACCTCAGTTTTGATAATAATTGCATTTTAGAAACGGTGAATTTCAATAGCAAATATATGAAATAAACCATTATAGTGCCAACACACTGACCACAGGGCTGATGAATCCTTCCGGGACTAATAGTCAACCAGCAGAGGTATTTCCCGGGACTAATAGTCAACCAGCAGAGGTATTTCGAGTGCACAAGCTGTTTCTGGAATATCATACATCAGGTATATTTAAAGTCTACAGATTGGTAGGTAAAAAAAATCATCAGTAGTATATATTTATAATCTGTAATATGGTCCGCATCAGGTCATTATCACATAATGCTACTAGTATATTGATTTCCCTTCTCAAGTCCTACATTTTTTTCAGATGGTCCAAATCAGGTCACCATAACACCATCAACTCATTCTTACACATTAGAGGAGACAGAAAATCTTAATCAAATCCAATGTACTGCTGACTGTATACCTGATTGTACAATGACATGGAGTGGACCTAATCGTCCAGCTGGGACCAAATCTGTACTTAACCAACAGAACATAAACAGGAATCAGACAGGGAACTATCAGTGTACAGCTAGTAATGACGTCAGTAGTAAGACATCTGTTGTAGTAAATGTTGTTGTTAAATGTAAGTATTATATATGTACAATTATCTAACATTAAGTGTGTATTTAAAATAGAGAATTTAAGCCATGTTATACCCTTCATCTGGTGAAAAAAACATTATACCACATTCGTATATGATATAAGGTATGTATTCTAGTCGGAACTAATTTCGTGACGTCATGAGGCCAAGTTTTGAAGAAAAAAAAAGACAGTCAAAGCTTCGCCTGTTCTTCCGCTTGACAGTTAAAACAAAACAAATATTGTGAAAAGATTTATCAAGTTTGGAAGATGTATTTACGGAAAATACCAGTCGAGAGACGACAAATTTAGTGTCAAGATTGGTATTTTTCGGAAATACACACCCCAATATGATATATCTGTTTAATTACACCGAATATTACTGTTTTACGTTTCCATTGGAACATTTCCGGGTTTAAAATTTGATTATTCACGTTGTCTTACGTATAAAGGTAAAGAAGAAAAAGTCCGAATGAATTTCACAGTTTGAAGCACGCAGGGGTAAAAAAGTGAAATACGTTTTCGCAAATATCACGACAGAGAGGACAAAAAGTTTAATCCTTATGCAAATACCCCGGCAGCGGTAAAAATGAACGAAATTAATCCTAAATATAAAAATACACGACAAATACATCGGCTATTAACCAATCAAAATCCAGGATTCTCATATAATGTGTAAGTAATCATAAAATACCATTGGATGGAATTGTTGATTTCATAGATTGTTTAATGGTGTAAAAATGTCCTATTAATATGAACTTGATAAAAAGAAGTAGACCTAATGTGCATTCTGATACCATATGCATGCTTAATCTACAAGGCATAGCAAGATTCATGGTGGCAACTATGCTAGCGATTCTAGCATTGCCAGCGTTTGAAGGAACATGTCAGGATTTTTACAGGCTTTAGAGTTTTATAATTTTAAATCAGAGGTTTTTCAATAGTCGATATTCCAATATTCTTTCTGTTGAATTTATCATAGTAGTCAGTTCTGTCAGTAAAAAATACTTACAAATTGCATAATACATTAATGAGTTAGTGCACTTCGCCATGGCCGAATGGTGGTACATTTTGTTTTGTAAACACTGCATGATTATGTTGTACGTAAGACATGTAGCCAAATACAGTACGAATGTGATCACATATCTCTCTAAGGTTTAAATATTACCCCTAGGCTTCATCTAGGTATTAACTTACTACATATCTTCATTTTTTATGTATTAATCAATAACTATGCTTGATATAATATTGGTATAGAGTTGTTTAGAAACACAGTATCAATATATATTATTGATTACGAAGGCTAAATCGATGTCGTTATCTAAAGAGGTTTAGTACAAACGTAGATATCCAATTTAGTATAATGACGCGTTTCCTGAAAACCCATTATCAGGTACAAATTGTACGTTGAAAGTCATCAAATTGGAAAGTCAAATATTCCAAAGTCAAATATTTTAACAGTCTTGGGGAGCAATAAGCTCCAAGTCCCTTAGGAGGATGGCTAAAATATGCAAGGTCACATGTACCTGAGTTGATCCCTGATTTTCAATTGGTTTCGTGAAGTTTTTATTTTTCACCCAATTTAGAATCCCTTTTGCCATCTTTATGGTTGTTGATTAACAAATTGGTTTTCTTATTTCGAAAAGGGGCATGAAAGGGTCCCAAATTCAAAAATTTCGCATATTTGGAAAGTATGTAGCATTTTTCAATTTTCATCCAATTTTAAAGCATTTTTTGCAAAGTGCTCATCTTTCCGAGTTAATTATAAGTCAATAACTAAAATGGGGTATTTTTATTTATGGAAAATGGACTCATATTCCGATTTTGTTCAATGCTATGGGAGGTATACACAATTTTTATTTTCCTTCTAATTTCGATGAGTATTTTTTTATCTATTTGGCATAGCTGTTATTGTTTCCGAGATAAAAAAAAAGTTCAAAGGGAGCCTAATGGAATGCACTGAGAAAACGATTACTTTAATCTCTTGTTTATTTGAAGTATTGTCCATTAAATTCCTTAGAACATATCTTGGGCGAGACTTTCTCTCTGATTTGTTCTACATTTTACTGTCTCATATATAGCTTGGACTGGAAGTGAATAGCACCCATTTTATTTTAAAAGAAGAGTTTGAAGATACCAAAGGGGTAATCAGAATCCCATTATCAAAGAAAGACCACACAATGGCCAAAAGAAACAGTACAAAAGGAAAAACAACGATCTACAAAACATACACATAAACCTAAAGATCGAGTACCACGAACCCTACTAAAAATCGGGGATGAACTCAGGTACTCCGAAAGGGTAGACATGTTCTGCTCCACTAGTGGCACCCGTCGTGTTAATATAGTTACAAACATGGTGATAAGTCATGAATGAGGACAGGACCAGGAAGTGTTTACGACAAATGGAACATATCCGTGGTCATTTGTGACACAGATATTCCATAACGTCAACCAAGTCATGTTGGCGACCGTAATGCTTTCGAAGTGATGACTTCAACAGTAGCTGCCTTGTTAGCGGTAATCCTCTATCAAGGAAATAAATATAGGAACTACAAGCTCTGGAATATCGTATCAACTGAGAGATATATACACTATTATGCAGGTGCTGCTGGAATGTTGCTACATATAAATGGAAGGTTCACAATGGGAAAATTGAAATAATCTCTTTTGTCGTAAAGTATCGTTCTTAATCTCCTCTCACTGTACAGGTAACAGTTGAAAATTATAATATCAGGCCCGTATGTGAAATTCAATATATTATATTGTTTTTTTTTTAATTTAGACTTCATTGAACATTTACCACAATCTTTGTATAGACAATCAAGTGAGCGATACCGCTTATGTGAGCTCCGGTTTTTAGTGGGGTTCATGTTACTCGCTCTTTGGTGTTTCCTCCCCCACCCCCGCGATAGGAGATATGGTAATAGTGGCCGTCTGTCCGTCCGTCTGGCCGTCTGTCTGTCCGTCCATCACACTTTCTTGTTTACGCGATAACTTGAGTAAACATGGATAGATTTGTATAATTTTTTTTGCATGTGGCTTGTAATTATCATTATCTTGGAAGGGGTCTAACATGAAAATATTTGAAGCAAGGGTTTTGGGGGACAATCTTAGTTTTTGGTTGAAAAATCACAAATTTTGAGATTTGTGTCTTGTTTACACGATAACTTTAGTAAACATGGATAGATTTGAATAAATTTTTGCAAGTGGTTTGTAAGTATTTTATACATTAAGACTGCAAGGCTGCTTTATATTAATATATAAAACTAAATATTATGCAAGTGCGGGGGAATACGTCGCGCATTCATGGGCTAAGCGGTTCTGTTATTTTTATGTATGTTTTGTAGTTTGTTATTTGTTCTTTTTGTGCTTTTCATTTGGCCATTGTGTTGTCTGTTTTTCTTCGACTTACGGATTCTGTAAACCCCTTTGATATCTTCAAAATCTTCTTGAAACCTCTGCGACCACACGAAGATATTTGTAAGTTGTTTTTGTTCTCCTTGGTAACCTATAATATAAGACGGCTGCCACAATAAATGATAGTATCAAATAAAAATGCATTTTATGACGATAACATTATGCGGTCATTTTATGTCACAGGTCTGTCCCAGTCTTCGTCCTTCTGTACACGCAATGATTTCTGTGGAAAAAACGTTTTTTTTGTCATCCAAGCTTAAAGAATATGTTTGTTAAATTGTCAGTCTTATTACTAAGTTATGTGCCATTAAAAATTGCGACACCTCAACAATTTCTTCATTTCGTCATCATGGTCATACATAAAGTAACTGTTGTCATAGTATTGCATGGATAGCTACTGAGAGTACATCGTTTATATAATTGTCTAATATATTGATTCACTCAATATCGTCTATAATGAGCTCTTTGAATAAATATATACTTCGTCAAAAGATAAGAGCTTCCCAGTATGTTTTTGCTTTTTCTGGAGGGATGGCAGAGGTTGAGCCCGAAATGCTTTTTAGCTCAAATTGCCAAAGGCAAAGTGAGCGTTTGCCATCACTTGGAGTCCGTCGTCCGCTAACTTTTCACATTTTAATCTTTTCCTCTAACATCACTTACCCAAATCAACTCAAACTTAGTAGGAAGCATCTATCGAATGTCCTGTATAAAGATTGTACATTGTGTTCTCATCTGTTAACAAACATGGCCGCCCCAGGCAATTATTGTCTCTGATTGGTCGATTTATAAAACAATAAGCTCCTCTGCGACCGCTGATCCAAATTAGCCGCTATTTAGTAGGAAGCATTTATGGGAGGTCCTCTGTACTGAATGCTCATTTCGTATCGATCTGTTAACATACATGGCTGCCACATGCAATTTTTGTCTCTGATTGGTCGATTTCTAAAATATATTCTACTCTGAAACCGCTTGAACAAACACTTGGTAGGAAGCATCTATGGAAGGTCCTCTATAAATAGTGTTCATTTCGTCATTTCGTTTGCAAACACGGTAATTCTTCTTTCTGATTGGTCTATTTCTAAAAAGAAAAAAGCATCCCTGCTGAAACCGCTTGGCCAAGTTAGCCGCAACTTACAGTCTAGTCAATATAGTGTATAACCTGCAATTAATAGCAACACAAGTTTTTTTTTTACCTTAAATTTAGTCTAGAGTTTTTCTAAGGAAAACATACTAAACATATACTCTAATATATTTTGCGGAAGGTGGTGAAATTGAACAACAGATATGGACCGAATATTCGATTATTTTAGTAGTTGGAAATGCCCATCATACACGCGTGAATGCCGTTCTGACCTTCACATTGAAACATTTAGCAGACGATAATAAACATATGTTTTCTGTTGTAAATGAAAAGAAATAGATGAGTATGAATGATAAAACCTGATTTGTCTTCATTTCTTGAAAGCATACTCCTATTTTGTTGGCAAAGTTGTCCCTGACAGAAAAAAAAAGACCGATTCGTGAATATAAATGCATGCTTTAGTTGACAATATTTCGTAGATCATCGATGTTTATTTATTACATTTAGAGGACAAATAACAAATAAGTTAGCCTGATTATCAATTGAATAATATCGTCTGTGTCCAAAATTACACCTAAGACATAAAAAAAACATGCAATCTTCAAAGACATAAACCAAATATATTAATAGTTATAGCTGTACGGCAAACAAATGTATGGAAAGCCGTACAGAACAAAATACACAATTAACCAATGTTCAGTGTCATGTGTTGATGAAAACAAATACATATATATATATATATATATATATATAAAGACTAGAATATGGAAAACATCACAAATTGTAAAGTGCTATGAAAATAGCTTAAAAACTAATAATTATTTCGCATCACATATATGTTTAATATCATGATGCAAGTATAAATATTATATATTCTCCGGGTACCCAGGTTTCCTCCACCATTAAAACTGACCTCCACGATATCACTGAAATATTACTGAAAGTGGCGATAAACACCATAAACCATCAATATCATATCATTTCTATAAATATGTATGCCAATCAATTCCAATGTAACATTATTTTTCTGACAAAAATATTTCTTGAGAATTTTTTTATTTTACATTTCAACGGAGCACCAACGACAAATCCTAGCATATCATGCAATTATTGCCCTCATTTGAGGTACACATTCAGATATGTTAATGGAGAGCGATTGTTTTCGTGATGGTTTGTCCGAGGTACCACACTGTCTTATAGGTTAATAAATCTGAATATCTACCATATGAGGGCATACAAGTTTTATTTTTTTTCCACAGTAACAACACATATCTTATTTGAAACAGGCCATTTTTTTTGGGAGAAAATACCAATACCATCAGAACCAACAGCTTGTCACTTGCTACGTTCCAAACCACGAACAACTTTACCAGTCTGACAATCTCTTTCACATATATTTTAAAGGAAAGTGGAAGAGATTGTCAGCATAATACTATAATAATTTGGCATTGTCCTTATCACTGCACCTTGGGATTCTAAGTTAATTCCTCTTGTGTGTATTGAACAGGCTTGGCCATTGCTGATTTTTGCAGACGAATTACACAGTTGTCTTCCTTGTACGTGAAAAATGGAATGTCTGGCCGGTAATAATAGGATTGTTACCCGCGATCGTAATTTGTTTTCATAAAAACAGTTCATGTGTTTCTTTTTAATCACGCGAATGAGAATATTTACAAAGACATGTCTCAGAAAATAATAAGAGCTGTTGCACGTTGTCCTGGGACATGCATAGTGAGCATGGCGCTTTCCATAAATAAACAAAGATAAAAGGAGGATAAAGGCTATTACCGATACCCCACAACTGACCACACTCCAATATTCTCCTGGTCACCCGTGGGTTAACTGACAGAGAAATATTCGTAGTCATGAATCATTCTTGAATAATTCTAAAACATTTTGATTAATCCCAACGCACTGTTTTACAGCCTAAAACGATTTTTTGCAAAGGGAAAAGTTTTTGTGTATAATGAAATGATATGATAAGAGGACATAAACAGATCGCAATTACCCATTGGTAATCGACGTTGAAAGTATATTGATTTGTAAGATCGTTTAAATTGTTCCATATTATGTTCAAACCATGCAATAGGAAAAGCTGAGTGACTCTGTAATGGAAACTTCTAAATAGTTGATATCATGGTTACCCATAATCCGTTACGAAACAAACCAGGAACGACCGTTTTCAGTTGAATTAACTCACATGTGAGCGTATCGGTGCGCCTTCAACAGTGGGTTACCGATAAGGGGTACAATATTGAAAAGCAAATACAATAATGTACGATTTTCATTACTGTGATTAGGCGATCTTACGATTAATATAAAGGTATGACTTTGGTCATAATCACTCCGTTTGACTATTGTGGAACGGCTATTATGACTCCCAGCATACTGCATGCAATGTAAGATCCACAGTGACTGTTATTACACTGTAAATAATATTTGATATTTTCTTGATAGCTGTGCAACTGAAATTGCAAAGCAAATTATTCGTATCTTGTATCTAATATGTCATCCAATAAGTGTTCTAATCTTGAACATTGTGCATAATATATTTATTTTTCGTGACACGAAAGTTGTCATATGTATAACATTTGTTCTATTGAAGAAAGCCAATGGCCTCAACCATTGCTTAAACAGGTTTGCATCAGATACAGTTATCATTGTCAGTATAATAAATCAACAACATGGCCAATTTTGCGTTAAAAGCCCGGATGTCCGCACATACAAGTGGTAAATGTAAATTTCTTTCTTTTATCAATTTCAGTCCAGCCTCAATTGAATGACGACATTCCAAGTTCAGATGAAGTAATTCGCTTGAAAATTGGCATGTCTTTAAACCTTACAGTCAACCTCATATCTAACCCAACTCCAACTACACAGTGGATATTTAGGCGGAAAGGTTTAATTGACCAAACACTACAACCGCACAGTAATTCAAATGGATACAAATACACATCAACGATCTATATCCAAACCATAAACTCTACACAGTATGGGTCTTACATTGTTTATGCAACTAATGACATTGGCAATTTCAGTACAGTATTTCCGTTATTCAACCTGGTAGGCATTATCTATAAATGTATTGCTTCATCTGTGTGTCTAGTTGTTATCAATCTTTAAGTGTGCTTTGTTTTATTATATAAACACTCCAATATGATACGAGACGAAATAATACCAAAAACAGTACCGTTTACTGTAGCTACACAACTTTGATATAGTCTTATACATTTATGTCTCTTCTGATATTGCAATTAACAAATACTTCGAAATCACCGGAAATCTACAACATTACGTCATGTGTTTATAGAATGCAAAAAAAAAAAAAAAACACACAGTCAGAACAAATATAAATTCCATAAAGGAAAACCGTATGGAAGCAAAATCGATACTATTAAAACACACACACACACACACATATATATGTATACATATATATGCCGTTATTAAACGTGTATTACGGGTCATACGTTTCCATTCAATGTTTTTCTTTGGAATGATTAAAGCTACGCTAAAATCAATATATCGAAGTGGGACAAGATGACACCCAAATCGTTTCTGACAGCCAAACCCGTTAGTAGTTAATTCAAAAGGATCATCCTCGTGTACACAGCAGCATACACAGATTTTTGAAACATTATATGTTAAACATAAAGAATAATATTTTACTATTTCGTCCTTTAATAATAGTAATCACATTCTTTCAATTTGTATATGTTCAATGCTAAAAAAATTAATATGTAAAACTTTGTTATTGCAAATGAAATAATGCTTAAAAAGAAACTTTTTGAATCTAAATTTATTTTAGACCAACCTACTGTCACAATCGTTGTCAATGTTTTATGTAAAACGACATCAGCTGTTGTACTGTGGAGATCTGAGTTTAACGGTGGATCAAAGCAGGAGTTTTATGTACAGTATTGGAGAATATCACAATCATCACCATCCACGTTATCACTATCCACACCTGATCCTGGTTTGACATCTGACCTACAGTACACAGTCAACAACTTTTTACCGGAAACATTGTATATATTTCAAATAATCACAAGGAATGATTATGGGGATGCGTTCACAAAGTCAGTGAATTGTACTACTGACCAAAGTTTGCATTACGTAGTATATATTATATTTTAGTACATTATTCGACGATGGTTACTATTTATCTACTTATATTTACTCTTTTGTTTCATCGGTTCCATTTTGCTGTACTTTAGTCTATTGCATAACTCTTCCAAAAGAGAGGCAGTCGTTCTTAAAGCATTACAGAGAAACCTAAATATTGATAAAAATATACGTAAACATAGATAACAACATCGAATAAACTACGCTTCTACGTTCTGCTGTTTTAATAGTATTCCATTTGTTAACATAATCAATAGTGAGAACAAAAGCTTAAAGATGACAAAATGCTTTAAATCGAAGGACACAACTGGCCAGAGGAAAAAGGAAAAGGCAATTGTGAAAAATTGTGGATTAAGCAATACCCTCTAACAGCCACATCCGATAATTGTGCGGGACAAATTAAAGACTAAAATCGCCGTTTAGGGCTGGACGTATACGAATACCTCATTTGTAGAGCTTTTGCAAGCTCCCAGAGCGTAAATATAATTTACATCAGCCAGATCCTAATGAGCAATAGCTTATTATGAGTGGTAGTTAGTGGCCCGTTGTAAAATATATGATACTACACATACATTATACTGGTTTTCCTGTGATAATATAAACTTTATTCTATAACTCATTCCCTGTGACACCTCCTTACAGTAACCTTTTTTAACATGTTATGAGCATAGCTGTAAAACTGCTCACTTCATGTTACACGACAATCTATCAATCACTATTAAAGCATTGAATGGTAATTCATACCAGACAATACTTCATAATTACTTACATAAGTCAAGAGAATTGATTTAATTTGATATATTCTATTTTTCAGGACAAATCCTTGTCTTAAGTTGTCCAGACAGTAATGGAATATTTGCAGCTGGAATCTCAGGATTGGT
>MJUT01015605.1:96271-107128 GCA_002080005.1 Gigantidas platifrons | reverse complement strand
ATCTTTTAAGACAGGTGACCACTTGGATAGGTTTGTGATCTTTTAAGACAGGTGACCACTTGGATAGGTTTGACTGTACTTGCTTATTTGACTTGAAATACAGACAAATTTTTACATTGAAGACTAAATGTGGCAGTTGGACTCTTCAAAGTTTGTATAAGACTGCAAAAAAGCATATCCATCTGGCAGATATTTTAGCTATCCTGTTTAGGCCCTTTGTTTTTCCTGCTCCCAAGTATCTTTAATTATTTGGCTTTCCAAACGGTCATGTGAGGCCAAGCTGTTGCCATCACTTTGTGTCTGATATGGGTTGTCGTCACTAACATTTCACATTTTGATCTTCTCCTCTGAAATGACTTGGCCAATTAGAAGTAAACTTTGCATGAATGATGCTTACGACGTCCTCTACAAAAATTCAATATTTTTTCTTATCTGTCATAAAAAACATGGTAATCATAATCAATTGGTAATTGGCAGAAACTTAAAAAAAAAAAACTTGTTTTGTTTCAGGGTTCCCACTCTTTTTCAAATATGAAATTCCAGGATTTTACGAGGACTTTTTTCAGTTTTCAAGGATAAGTTTTCTTGTTCGTTATTTGCCGCTTGAACAAGTATTTTGTTATTATCATGGATTTCATTACGTGTGATTGAATATTGATCGCCATCATCGGAACTAATTCATGTAACATTGACCTGCACTACTTCTACAAACACATTGCAGATTCAGATTCAAGTTATCAATTCGTCCTTTTTTTGGCCTATTGTAGACGCTTTTATTATTATTGGGACGAATTGACTATCGGACCAAGGGAAGTAACTCGAAATTGACAAATTGCATCAAAACTTCCGGTGGTTTAAAAATTACGCTTTCAATAAAGATTTCCAGGGTAAATCCCGGATTTTGACAATTTTTTTAAATTTTCAACGACATTTCCCTACCGGGAATGTGTATGACAAAATTCCAGGGTATTTCCCATTTTCCCGGATGCGTGGGAACCCTGTTGTTTGTTGTGTAATTTGTCCCGTCTCAAGAGACTATGCACTTGCTTGAACCCAAACAGTCCATGAATAACCAGGTGAGTCTCTTGTTACCTATGGTTGTATTGTTTAGAGCATCTCACATCGATAAGTTCATCATGATGCATAATTTTGAAAGCAGACACCGAAAGGATAATTCAAGGCAATTTTGGTCTAAACTAGCCCTGTAATTTCTTGTTCAAACGTGTGCAATTTGTGAAAAGCTTGCCATGATATATTGCACAAGCTTGCGAGTGCAGTATTTATATTCTGTAAGGGATAATATTCATGCAATAACCCCTTTATTGTATAGCAGAATTTTAAAAATAATGAGTGCATCGTTTAAACCTGCCAATGACATGATCTATAGTGATATTGTAGATATGAGTGAGTGAGGGACACATTCTGATTTCGAGCCAATCAGTCTTTGCTTCTTTCTCCTTAATGCTGCGTGCTTAGTGGAGAAGCAACAAATACCAATTTTATAGTCTTTAGTTTGACCTGACCGGGCTCAAATCCACAATCCACTGCACTCGAGGCGAGCACACTAACCATTATGACACCGATGTGGTTCAGATATCTGTGAAATATTGCACACCAACATCTGGTTACATTCTACAATGTATATGAAATATTATATTGCTATACAATAAATCAAGAATTTGTTATTGGGATCAAATAAGAAAACCATTTCTATTGGATGATTTTAATAAGTTATGTAAGATGATTGGATGATATTTGTACAATGTTATTTACATATTCATTAAATAATCACAAGAAATTAACATTTGGTGATCATGTTAAAATTTCATAAACTTGATAAAATGTTTCATTCCTATAAAAATTAATGACCGAGGTTGTCATGATGCAACAAATATACAAGTGACGAAATTTTAAAATGTCTGGCCCGTCTATAAATGGAAAATGACATGCTGATGTAAGATGTAAGATGAACAACATGCAAGTATGGCAAGCCTAGGAAAATTTGATTTTAGGTTACTGACTTGACCATACAAAATTATAAAATAAACAAAGACAGCGAACTGCACAGAATCGGGTAAAGTCATGAGAAATACTGATACAAGATGTAAAGGTTTTATAAGAAGTAACAGATTAATAGAGTTGACCTAGAACAAGTACAAGATGTAAAGGTTTTATAAGAAGTAACAGATTAATAGAGTTGACCTAGAACAAGTAGAAGATGTAAAGGTTTTATAAGAAGTAACAGATTAATAGAGTTGACCTAGAACAAGTACAAGATGCAAAGGTTTTATAACAAGTAACAGATTAATAGAGTTGACCTAGAACAAGTACAAGATGTAAAGGTTTTATAAGAAGTAACAGATTAATAGAGTTGACCTAAAACAAGTAGAAGATGTAAAGGTTTTATAAGAAGTAACAGATTAATAGAGTTGACCTAGAACAAGTAGATTTTATGTAACTGGCCTAATCACATTCAACTAATACAATATTACCTTGTTTTTTAATAATTCAATTTCAAATTTAGCAAGCAGCAAGAAATAAATACAAGCTACCTGAACCTGAAACGGACTATATTCAGTTGTAACATTGGTTTACTTAATTAATTTTAAGTATAGAAACAGACTATAGTATGATGTTAATAGTTTCCTAAGGTAGTCAGTCAATTGATGTTAAGTATTGAAACAGGAGTCTAGTTAAACAAGAGACATCCAATGTACAGCATGGGCAACCAATTTAACAAGATCAACATTAACATGTCCTCCATGTTGTTCATTTTAATCAAATCTATCATCCTTGTTTTACTCTTCAATTCTACATTAGTAACAATATCCAACCCCGATTCCAATATTCCCTCACTCCTATATAAAACAGTTCCTGCTGTTTCACTAACAAGTTGTCAAGTACAAGATATTATTTTTCTTACTTCCATTCATGAGAACAAAGATGATCATTGTCAAAAATCTGTTTTAGTAGAGAAAGAAAATTAAAAGGATTTCACATAAAAGACAAACTTCTAAATTATTTATTTCTATTAAATAATCACCATCTTATTTTACTCTACAACCATAAAAGGTATTAAGTTTAAAGAAATACAATAGAGTTAACGTCTCTGGTTGATTAAGTTTAAAGAAATACAATAGAGTTAAACGTCCCTGGTTGATTAAGTTTAAAGAAATACAATAGAGTTAAACGTCTCTGGTTGATTAAGTTTAAAGAAATACAATAGAGTTAAACGTCTCTGGTTGATTAAGTTTAAAGACATACAATAGTGTTAAACGTCCCTGGTTGATCAGTAGTTGTCAGGTTATTAGACAAAACCAGCTATAGCACCATCTTATTGATGTGACCTGTAAGTGACCTCAAAGGTTTATATTGTGTCTTAGTGCAGTGACCTCCCAGTTTCCTGTGTCTTAGACCTCAAGTATATACCTGTAGTGTTTTATGTAGTGACCTCTAAGATTCATGTGTCTTAGATCTAGAGTGGCTTCTAATGTATATAAAAAGTGATTTGATGTAATGACCTATAAGTGACCTCTAGGGTTCATGTCTTAGACCTAGGGTTGCTTCTAAGGTATATAAAAAGTGCTTTGATATAATGACCTCTGAGGCTTATGTGTTTTTGAAAATAATCGGCTAAGATTTATAGTGTGTCCTTCGTGTAAATTCCTATAAGTGACCACCAAATACTGACTGCCTTCGACCTTCAACCTATGTTTACAGAGTATCTAAGATGTAATAACCTGTATGTTTTGATTAAGTATGAATACAAGATCTTTTAACAAATATTATTTAACTGAATGTGCATGAATTAATGCTGCAAAATTTTTCAATCATGCATCAAGTTCACAGAAAACAGTATAAAAAATGAAAAAAAGACACATAAATATTCAACTACTATATACATCAAAGGTTATTTTCTCAAGTTTAAAAAAAAAAAAAATTATACAGAAAACAAATTTATTATACCATGATATGGAACTTCTTGTTTTTTTGGCACAAAATGGAAAAGGTTTTATTTACCTTTTGGCATTTTTGGCAAATGTCATCCAAATAAACAATATGTTCCTATAAAGTAAAGGGAGATAACTCATAGAAAATACTGTTTAAAACAATCTTCTAGCATGTCTAGCAGTATAAATAAAAACAATCTATGAAAAAAATGTACAAATTTACATAACAAATCTGGACAAATAAATTTGTCATCAATAATCAATAGAAAATAAACATGTTTAGACATCAACCACAACAATTATAGCACTCCTAATAAATATCAATATTATTGCAAGTCATAAACAAATGAGGAACGGGTAAAATGGTATTGAGGCTACTTTTGCTTAAATGCCTTTTAACTCCATTAAAAACGCTGCCATACTTTTCTTCACAAAACCAAAAAGACTCCCATTATATATTAATAAGAAAGAGAGTAATTAACAAAAAAGTAATCTCCTATCTTAAGCAACTAATTACTAAAACAGCTCAACTCATACACTAAATATAATGCACAAATTTACACCAAGTACAATGTCTGTTGCTCATGATAGTTTTGATGAACCCTATACAGTAATCTGGTTTTGATGAACCCTATACAGTAATCTGGTTTTGATGTACATTAGTGACATCTCATTGTATACTCCATCAATCATTATTTTCTCACTTTTATCTCAAAACGGTACTTTATATTGTGTGTAACCTGTATTTCAAGATTTAAACAAGATGTTGCACACTACGTCGTGCTAAGAATACCCCCACTCGTTCATTTGTAAGTCGCACGGTAAACAGGAAGTAGATGTGCGGTAAACCTGGAAAGGGGAGACACGGTACAAGTCGCCATGCCAAAGCCATATATCAAATATAAAATCATTTCTTCCAGTAGAAGGCGAGATATCTGTTACGAAAGTGTGAACGGATGGACAAGGTGATTGCAATATAGCCCCCTCTCTATGAGTGGGGGTATAATATTTAGTTCAAGATGATGTTTGGCGAAGTATCAATCATATTAAGGTTCATCTACACATATTGTCTATAAATGGCACTAAATTTGACATATTTTATACCGACTACAGCAGAAATCATGACAAAATCTAAACTTTCCATGGTTTCTACTCTAAATAATTTAAAAATCAGGTAATTTTAGGCAATGATGTCTAGATGAACATTAATCTAAAGCTTTGTTAATGTGAAAATGGAATAGCTCTGAATTAAAACAGTATGTTCCCCAATTTACACAGATTTGATTTGATAGTTATAAATGTTCCTTAATTTATCAGTTATATCAGATTGTATGTCTTATTGGAGAAAAAAAAAACAACCATTTTCTAAGTCCTTGACAAACTTTATCATATCAAGGTGTGTACTGATTTCATCTTGCCAAAAACACATCAGTATACCTTTTTATTCTCCCTTTGTTCCTGAGCTGATCAGGAAACATACATTAATGGAAGTGTAACATAATACTTGTCTATAATAATTTACACTGACATCAATAACTGAAAATTAATTTTAATATATAAATAATAAGATTTTAAACATTTGGCAACAATTCCCATTCTAATTTGGTTTGGTGAACAACCCTATAAGAAATATATAATAAAAGGTTCAAGTCTAACAAATGTTGATGGAAATGTGATAATGATCTGTATAAGTGAGATTCCTGTTTTTTTTTTATAATGCTGTAAGTTTTGCATTGGTAGAATCTGTGATAAATTATATCTATCAAATATTCATGGGCATATAAAAGTAGTTCCATCACAACCCTACACTGTAAAAACAAGACAAAATAAATTATAACTTGACTAATACACTGTACATTATTTAAATCACAGATAAGGCTTTTATTTTTAGTCTTTTGGGGGATTTTTCTAAAATATTCTTCATAATATCTGTTAAAATGGTTTATAGTACCTCCATGTATGTTAGTAGAAGCATTGTATGCTACATGTATTTATACCAATAATCCAGACTTCACTTAAAGCTAATTATTTCACCACCAATGGCCAATAAAGTTACTAAACAGTTTGACTTAAAAATATGTAACCTTATCTAGAACATCTATAAAACATCATATTCTTGAGTTTGACTCGTGATAAAATCTGATATAAATGGTTTATATAGATATATATATAGTTAACTTCAAAAATATAACACATTCACTTAATAAACAATTCAAATCATACTTTGTATTGAAATCTGACAACATTTCTTTTGATTGGTGCATGTGAGGAATCTATGAATCTGTTTTAAACATTATCCATAATTATCAGCATTTTACATTGATTGTACACATTGTTTTCTGTACAAACTTAATAATTAAAGGAAAGAACAAATAGAATGTCCTTTAATTTACCTAAAAAAGAGGTCGGGAGGGGGAAGATTAAAAAAGAGGTAGGGAGGGGCTACTTTAAAAAAAAGTTTTATAATGATACATGTTTTCTACTTTCATATATAATAAAGTACAATCAAAGACTAACAACAACTATGACATATCAACAAATAACAAAAATCTTAACAAAGTCTTGTTAATTAACATGGTTCACGTAGATGTACATGTATACATTCCCCATAAAACAGTTTTTATAAAAATGTTTGTTTAAAATGCGTAATAATTATGGATGATCCAAGTGTTGTTTAATATACTGTAATGCACATTGATAAACATATTAGAATGCAATCAAAATTACAAATAACATATTCTATCTTATGTAAGATGTTAACACAATGTCAAGGACATTCATGATGATACTACATAATGTAAAATGTCAAGGACATTCATGATGATACTAGGTAATGTAATGTAGATATTATGCACCAATGCTGCATGGTCCAGCGACCTAATACTTTCATTTCCACTTTGTTATATGACTATACACTTTCACTTTCAGCTGCATGGGAGCCTGCAACAAAAACATAAATATTAGAATACAACTACATTTTTGTACTTGTATAGGAATACAATTGTTTTTTTTTATTGTAGTATAATTTCATTACTTGTCATGAAACAGTCACACATTAAAGGTTTATTATTAAATTGATTTGATTTTTGATTTTTGGTGCTGTGAATTACAGAATTTTCAGAGTTCAATAAAAACGATAATTTCACAGTGACATTATTGTTTTTAATTTCACGCCATTTCGTTGTCAGAAAAGTAGTTCCGACAACGAAATGGCACAAAATATAGCGAGAGTGAAATTAAAAACGATAATTTCACTGTGAAATTATCGTTTTTATTTAACTCGGAAAATTCTGTAATTCTACGCTACACACATAATATAGTGCAATTAAACTACGGTAATTTTATATTAAATTCGATTCGGAACATTTTTTATCTATATAATAAATACTATAACTAATTGACGAGTTTCATTATCAAAAATGTCACTCATGACCAAATACCGTTGTAACTCACTTATGCGCTGCTGTGTGCATAAGTGAGTTACATCGGTATTTGGTCATGAGTGACATATTTTTGATAATGAAACTCGTCAATTAGTTATAGTAGAAATATTTCACCTGATACAATACAAACCACTTCTCTGTTAATCCTTTATCTAATAGCAGAACAAACACAATGAAAGAAGTCATGTTGGTTTCAAATTTGAAAAAAAAGCATTATAATGTGACGACTGTTAAACTGGAGTCCACATGTTTAACAAATCAACAAATTAACGAGTATAGTCCACAACATGAATTACAGTAGCAATCAACAATACATATATTTCTTTGTAGGTAAACACTTGTCTTCCTGGTATTCAAGACAACCCAGGTCTTTTTCAATTTGGAATAAACATGACTTATACAATTGACTGTTAGTTAAAATTCTTAATGCAGCATGTAGCTTAATATTTTTATAGAAATTGATAGACTTCCAACTCTGTTAAGAATTTTGTATTTAGTTTGCACTGCAAATTCAACAAGGGCAACGCAAAGCGTGGCATATCCCCCCCCCTAAATATTTGACCCAGTGACCTTCACCTTTGACCTTGAAAATCGATAGGGTTCCAGATTCTCTTAAAGATTAAGTATGTACCAAGTTTGGTCAAAATCCATTGAAGGATGTTGATTCTAGTGTGTCCACAAGGATGTTATGCAGTAAAATTTGACCCGTTGACCTTGAAAATCAATAGGGTTCCAGATTTTCTTAAGGACTAAGTATGTACCAAGTTTGGTCAAAATCCATTGAAGGATGTTGATTCTAGAGTGTCCACAAGCATGTTCCGGAAGGACGGACGGACGGTAGCGTTACTATATCCCTTCGCAACTTCGTTGGCGAGGGGATAATAATACACAAATCTACAAAATAATCCTATCCCATATATAATTATCACTTCATCCTCTTTCTTCTGTCCTCTTAAATTTCGTAGATATTTTTTATTCTAAGTAATTCAAGCTTCTCTTCTATCTCCACATCTACAAACAATCTATAGTGTTCACTCAACTTACTTTCCCTTTCTTTACGTTTTGCCCGTTTCCGTCGACGATCTATTAATGCTACTTCAGATTTCAAATCCATGTATATTTTGCGTATTTCTTGTACTTTTTCCATTAAGAAGACAATCCTAGGTTCTCCTTCCAAGTATTTGCCTTCCTCTGAAAAACAATTAAGAAATCATTGCCAACATTAAGCTGATATTAACCTTGACCACAATCCCTCCATGACTTATAAAAATTTCATTTGATCTTCACATACAATGAAAAAACATTCTACGTTAGATCTACAAGGATGTTTTTTTTTTGGCTTTCAGAAAAAATACAAACGGAATGAACTATAATAATATACAAATCATTAAAAAAAAACTATCCAACAAACAGCTAATTTCAATTGTAATTGACATAAAGAGCATTTATTGTACCTGTGATATTAGCATATGTTACTTCATCTTAGCACAAACAATTAAAACAAATTAACAGTGTGTGAAACTGAATATTGCGGTATCATAGACCAATCTCTATTTTACGTAGACCTCACTGTACATTATATTCAGAATTTTGAAAATTTGACACAGACCAGCTTGATTTTACATAGACATTGTCTATAGGTCTACCGCTAATTTCGCACACTGAATTAATTATATATTAATCATACTTAATATTACAAGTCTTGTTGAAATGAGAAATTCAATTCAATGTTTTATGGACTTGAAATTACTTGAGAACGATGAAAAATAACTGACCTAAATTGAGATTATATTTTGGAGTTCTAGGTGAACGTGGACGGGATTTGCTTGGAGATGATCCACCAGAATGAGAACTTTGATTGTAACCTTCATCACTGTCACTTCCTGTAATCACAAGATATTATATTAAGATCAAAGACAAATATGATTTTAAGACAAGCCTTGTTATGTTGTAATTGGCTACAAAATCATTGGTTCCTTATATATAATTTATAGAAACTCATTGTTGCTAACTATCATCACGGTCATCCTCAGCAGCTAACTTATTGTGTACTGGCAATGATTACACACATTACAATAAGAACAAGATGAAAAGCAAATAATACTACACTGTCGAAACAGTTCCAAGGTTTGATCTTACAATACAATAATGTGGGGAGGTGGGATATAACAGGCTTTACTCTACTCTCTTAGCCAATTAGTGTTTTTGAACTGCCTCTGATATTATTATACCTTTATTGTATTGTAACGTCATACTTCTGTCAATCGTAAAATTATGATGTCCTATCAAAGCTGAGAAAGTTCTGTAAAAATGCTTCTAAAGTTCATTAACTTTGTAATCTTTGTATTAAACAATGATAAAACTATTGATTTTTTATTTTTTTGTTTTTTACGTTTTTCAAATGAGAAATACAAATATCAAAGCATTCAAATTCTATGCTACATAACTTTGTCAAATGTAAGCTTTTACAGGTATAGAAACTGCACTACAATGAATTTATAAGTAATTCCTTCATGCCTTTTGAAGAACCAAATACAAGTCTTTGGTCTGACAGACATGGGAACAAACCCATTAACAATTACAGAGGTGTTTAACACAAAGGGTTAAAACAAAGGCGACCAATAACTTATATTATCATCCTTCCCTCCCACTATATCTACCTGCTGACTCCATAAGCAAAACTCGTATCAAAGTTTGCGTGAGCTGAGCAGGACTTATCAACAGTCAGCAGGAGTTATTACCAAATTCTCCCAACATTTAAACGATAATTCCTGAGAAGATGACAAAAGTAAATAAAATTCATCAACATCATTAGCTAGTTAACATTATTTTTTTTAAAACATATATCAAATTAGGAACTGTCTTGTCAGCAATATCAATAAACATCGTCCTACAAAAATGTACTTTACACAATTCTTTATAACCTCTGCTGAGACATCATAAGGGAGGTCGCGACCTTTGTGTTTTCTAAACTGGAACAGCATTGGTAAACAAAACCTTTAATGAAAATGGGTGACTTTGATGTTTGTAACTAGAGGCTCAGCCCACTGAGCCTGTATCGCTCACCTGACAATATAATGATACTGAAGCAAATTTCAAAGGGAGATAATCATTACCTTAACTGTTTTCTATATTTATGCATAAAAGATAATGTATTTGTGTCAGGTGACCTAAAAAATTATGAAAAAAGGGCAATAATAAGATTTACTTCAAAACTACAGGGCAGGTAGATCTTGACAAGCTGAACATATTTTTTCAGTTTACACTTAACATCTATCTCTTATAGTTTTTGAAATATCAGATGAAAAGTATTAAAATTTTAAAAATTTGATGGAAAAAAGGGTAATAACTTCAAAATGGGTAATGGGATATACTTCAAAATTGCAGGGTAGGTAGATCGTGACATGCTACACATTTTTGCAATTTAAACTTAACATCTATCTCTTATAGTTTTTTAAATATAA
>MJUT01015605.1:54794-67913 GCA_002080005.1 Gigantidas platifrons | reverse complement strand
CATGAACACTACAAAATATAGAATGAAGTGAAACACAAACATGGGCATGAACACTACAAAATATAGAATGAAGTGAAACACAAACATGGACATGAACACTACAAAATATAGAATGAAGTGAAACACATACACAACACTGACTTTCTCTAAATACATCAAATATCGTGGGATCAACTTTGGGGTTTTCCATTCAATTTGTGGGGTTAAAGTGATAACTATATAATAAGAAGAACCAATTATTCATCAGAATTTTAACATCTAACAAAGTAATGTGATGGTTTTGTCAATATTTACAAACTTATATAACAGGAAACAAATTAATTAAATAACATTAAACTATCATTTACTTTATTCTGTCAATATCTATTAAAACCATTGTAGTCATTGCATGAAATGTATATTGATTTTACTGCCTGTAAGGGCATCTTGATTGACAATAAAAAAATATTTGTATAATATTGCTTAACTCTAAAATACTTTAACATTGGGCTCAATAAGACCTAACCATCCATCTATGTGCACTTAAGAAAAGATATACTACATCATTTCCTTATTTAACTTGTAAGGAACCTGCTGGCAAGATGCCAGCATCATTTTCATTGTAACATATATAAAATATGACAGCATTTGTATCACTTACAACTTTCCATCTTTAAAAGATCTAACCAAAATGTGGTCTTTTTTCTTTGGATCTAATGGTTGTGCATCAGGCAATACCACTAACACTGGTATGTTTTGTTTCCTTTTGTCTCCTATCTCTAACACCATCACCTTGCCAACCAAGTCTTGGAGACGGCCTTTGTAAGTCGCTCTCTTTGGTATTCCATCTTCAGAACTTGTTTCATCTAATTCGTCCTCAGTTCTGCAATACAAAGTCAACATGCACATTCAATTGGATATCTGCATGTTTTATTAAGTCACATCAGCAACTTATCTCATTGTGATACAGTAATATTTGATGACATATATCCCATTTAAAAAATATTGGGCAAAAAAAATCTTCTATAAACACATTTCAGACAAAAAATGTACTGGAAATGTTAGATGAAAGTAATTTTTGAGAGAAAAATATTTTGTTTTGATAAATTATGATATTAGGAAAATTTAGAATTCTGTCAGTTATGTCAAAATTTTTGATAATTTTGAAATAAAGGGTCAAACGTGGATTCAAGTTTCAGATATTGGCACACATGCAAAAACATAGTGTATAGATTCTGCTACACTATCTTTAGTTTTACACAACAATTAACTAACCCTCCACTATATCTTCCTCTTTTAGTTTTCTTTCCATGCATCACAGGAGTACCAAAGTGTTCTGGGTGAGACAAAGGCAAATTGTCTAATGTCTGAAAAACAAACAACATTTTACTGTCTAATGTCTGAAAAACAAACATTTTACTGTCTAATGTCTGAAAAACAAACAACATTTTACTGTTTAATGTCTGATAAACAAACAACATTTTACTGTTTAATATCTGAAAAACAAACAACATTTTACTGTTTAATGTCTGAAAAACAAACAACATTTTATTGTTTAATATCTGAAAAACAAACGACATTTGATTGTCTAACGTCTCAAAAACAAATGACATTTACTGTTCAATGTCTGTTCGTTTGATGGTGTTTAATGCCACTTTCAACAATATTTCAGTTATATCGTGGCAGAAATCGGAGAAAACCACTGATCTGTCGCAAGTCGTTTAATGTCTGAAAAACAAACAACATAACTAATTTTTTTTTAAGAAATAGGAAGAGTTTTTTTCTTTATTTAAATCAATTAGTATTACAAGATTAACATGTAAAACCTTGTCACATCTATTGTGTCTGACTAATGTCGAGACAAAGATATCTGTCAACTTCTCTCTCTGTCATTAAGCTTTGAAAAGAGTCTCAGGTACAAAGGTAGCTTCTGACGTTTTATAAATTATTCAAAGAGACCAATAACTCCTTCAAATCTACTTCTATCAACCTTCCTGTCTAAATCTCCTTATGGTAATAAATAAGCATGAATAGTTTTAAGTCTTCTAAAATGAAGTTGGAGTTGCCCATACATTCTTTTTGCTGATATATTCATAGTCAAAAAGAGCAATCAAATTGCTGTAACAAATTGCAATTCTCCATATAGTAATAACCAAGCATGCAAATTTTTAAAATGTAGAAGTTGCGAGTACCAATTTTTGTGACTGACAGGACGAAAACAATTACAGCAATCTTCAGAGATCACCTTCGATTACATGACACTTTCACAGATCTTACCTCACTTTCGATAAAATGTTTCTCTCCTTTAAGACAAAGCTGACTTCTACGTAAAGTTCTTTCGTCTCCATCATCAAAAACTAAAAGAAAAAGTAACACAGTAATATACAGTCGACTCTCATTGTCTTGAACTCGCTTGACTCAAAACTTCGGGTGAGTCGAAATTTCGAGAATGTCCCGAGCATCGGTATATATAAATATATAGTATTTTATACGTTTTAGTCGAAATTGGAAGAGTCGAAATTTCGGGTTTCTCAAAGTAAAATTACAATCCCAAGGTAATATTTTAATGCAAAATTCAATTCATATCTCGAATTTTTTACAACCTGTCAAAATATACCTGGGGGTAATTTCATGGCTTCATAGCAGGTGTTTTATTGATTTAAATTTCCGGTCATTAAATGATTGATGATATTTTACCTTTTGTTGTTGATTAAAACATCACAATCTTTGGTTTTATTACAAATGTAATTAATGCCTTTTGTTTCGAGATGAAAAATATTTACCGATGTTACATAAAAAAGCTTGCTTACGCTTGGGTCTGTATAAATTAATGAATAATAGCCGGTCAAGTTGATCAATTTTATTTCTATTGATTAATGATTGATAAAGTTATTTAAGCTTATTTGTTCCTACATTAAAGATCATTACCGATTGTTTATTTTTTTCTCTTAATGTAAAATAAACATTATCAGCGTGGGTGTGAATTGAAACTGTCCAAGCCGACTTTTGCCATTTTCGGCATTGTAACGTACATCAAAAGATTAATAATTTAATATTCTTCTGACAACTTAAAAGTACGCTATACATTTTTGTAGCTTTTGGTTACGTTTACATTGTACTGTATGAAATAAATAAAATAAAGTAGCATAATTTTCGGTCGTCATTAGAAAAAAATAAAACACACAATTTTCCATTAAAACATTTATTATTACACAAAATAAAACACTCAAATTTCCATTAAAACATTTATTATTACACAAAATAAAACAAACACTAATAACAAACTCGCATAAAAACATTTCCCAGTGTATTCAACACCGATAGTCCATAATAGTACAGGGGATTGTCATCCTTGTTTTAGTCGGACCATTTCTTGGTTATCTCCCTTCTCGTAATCCGCTAATATCGTTGAGTCGAACTACGGGCGAGTTAGTGTTGTGCAATCGGTTGGAAACAGGAACCGATTATTTTTAGTAATGGCAGCCATCTTGGTTGGCGACCGAAGTCGTCGGACAGAATTCTGAAAGGGGATCACCTAAAAACCACTCCACCATAGTTTGGGCCCAGCAGTTTCAGAGGAGATAATTTTTAAGTGATTTTTTGCTGAATTNTATTATATGATGATGATCCCATGTTCACTTGAACAGTTGAACTTTTAGTTAGTTAATAATAGTTCTTGCTTTGCTTGAGGTTACACAGTATGTACTTCATAAATATATTTTCTTTATCTTCCAAAATGCAATAATCCAAATTCAGATTTCTTCACATGATAATATAAAATGATTCAATACATTTTTAATATCTGTGTCATGTTTAATAATGTTTATTATATGGTCTGAACATTTCATAAGTAAAACTAAAATACCTACTGAGACCTCATAAAATCCAATTTAGGCATAGTTAGTATGTTTTAGTTTTTACTAACATTGGTTCACTGTTTCACACATTTGGTTGACTCAAGTTTATGGTGTGTTTCTAACTGATGAGTCCTGAATACACTGTATGGGTCATTAACCTCAACAGGACGAAACACATCCAATAATTTAGTCTTTTCATAATACTTTTCAATTTTTATGTGAAATATTTCAATATTATTCCATCTTCAAAGTGTTTAAAGCTATAACAATTAACAAAGTTACATGTACATATAATTTACTCTATGTGAAGCTAGTTAAACAAAAAGTTATTGGATGTGTCTTGGAGCACTGTTTTGTTTTACCACTTTCAGTGTCTTTCACTAGAATTAACTAGAGTCTCCTCTCTAGTCTCTACACAAACTGACTCCCAAGCCTCATGTTCCAATTGAATATGATACAAAATCCCTTTTAGCATGTAGAACTAGAGGCTCCTAGGAGCCTGAAATCGCTCACCTGGCTCAAAGTTGGCCCAGCAGTTTCAGAGGAGATAATTTTTAAGTGAATTTTGGCAAATCTTCTATTTTTAGCAATGGCCACCATCTTCTTTGGCGGGCGGGGTTGTCGGATATAATTCTGAAGGTAGACCATCTAAAGACCATTTCACCATAGTTTGGACCCATTTGACCCAGCGGTTTCAGAGGAGATCATTTTTAAGTGATTTTTTTCCAAATTTTATATTTTTAGTAACGGTGGCTATCTTGGTTGGCGGTCGGGGTCGTCGGACAAAATTCTGAAAGATGACCATCTTAAGACCATTCCACCATAGTTTGGCCCCGTAGTTTCAGAGGAGATAATTTTTAAGTGATTTTTGGCCGAATTTTCTATTTTTAGTAACGGCAGCCATCTAGGTTGGCGGCTGGGGTCGTCGGACACAATTCTGAAAGAGGACCATCTGAAGACCATTCCACCATAGTTTCGGCTCAATTGGCACAGCAGTTTCAAAGAAGATAATTTTTAAGTGATTTTTTGCCGAATTTTCTATTTTTAGTAACGGCAGCCATCTTGGTTGGCGACCGAATTCGTCGGACAGAATTCTGAAAGGGGATCACCTAAAGACCATTCCACCATAGTTTGGGCCCAATTGGCCCAGCAGTTTCAGAGGAGATAATTTTTAAGTGATTTTTTTGCCAAATTTTCTATTTTTAGTAACGGCGGCTATCTTGGTTGGCGGCCGGGGTCGTCGGACACAATTCTCAAAGAGGACCATCTGAAGACCATTCCACCATAGTTTGGGCCCAATTGGCCCAGCATTTTCAGAGAAGATAATTTTTAAGTGATTTTTTGCTGAATTTTATATTTTTAGTAACAGCAGCCATCTTGGTAGGCAGGGGGATTGTCAGACACAATTCTGAAAGGGAACCACCCAAGGACCATTCCACCAAAGTTTGGTTCAAATTGGCCCAGTGGTTTTAGAGGAGTTGATTAAAATGCAAAGAGCTAACGACAGACGGACGCCCAGTGATAGCAATAGCTCACATGACCCTTCGGGTCAGGTGAGCTAATAACCATTAACCAAGCAATGGAATATCACTTTGATTGATGTTCTTCATACTACAGTTACATGCACATCTTCAAAAGGTGTTCTTAAGACAATCATATTTGATCAGTTTTATCATTTATAAATAATCAGGTTGTTGAAGAAGAGCTGTTCTTATACCAGTTGCTTGCCCATCGTCGGTGGTTCTCTGCGGGTACTCCGGCTTCCTCCACCACTAAAACTGTTCATTTTTATCTGATATTATTACAACCACGTTGTTGTTGTCATCCATTTCCCCTTTTAGAATTAACGAATTAGGGAATCGTAGACGGACCGGAAGTTGCAATAAGAAAATCCGGATTTCGACAGCGATAATCGACTACAGAAAATCACAATCGATTATTGACATCACGGTGTAAAACCAACTGATTTCCGACATTTTCCGATCATCAGAACACCACTAGGGCGAGTCGAATTATTTCTGTGGTCCCGTCGAGATAACTAGTCGACTGTAGTATAGTTTATGTACATGTTCTGTTGCAATTGTACTTTCATTCATTTCTTTAAAATCTCATCATTTTTATGTGTCATAAAGAAAACAAATAGAGACTTGTTTCGCTGACCTCAAGTAAAATGTGAATAGTTTAGTAACTTATTATAAAAGCTGACTGGCAATGTGACATAAAACCGACTATAACATGATCTATCCAGCAGAATGTGATAAATCCTACTTACTTGGAGTTAGATATTTAAAAAAAAAGTGTTCTCATCAGTCATCATGAATATCTGTGAAATACTTATAAATCTAAAAACAATAATATCATATACAAAATCAAACAAAAACAATTCAACAATTAGTTTTATGCTTAATAAGAATATTAAGTTATTTTAAAGTACCTACCAACAGTGTACATGCTTGAATCAGTAAGTTTACTAATTGTGCCTTCTACTAATTGACCCGAGTCTGGATCCTTCAGTTCTACAACTTCCCCAATCTAAAAATGTTGATCAAAATGTATATTAATGGATAAAACACATTAACTCAAATAACTGTTCATATCATAAATTATAATTTTGTTAGTTTTGAGATTTAGCACGTTTTAATGCACAACTTTTCTTATAATATTTTCTTGTTGCAATCTTAGACCATAATAAATTTATTATAAAAGAAATTGGATTTTTGAGTTGTGTAATTGATGTTTAAATGTCAAATGAACAACCTTTATTGCAGCTATACCATGGCAAAAACAGGTTACATTTCGACGAGATGATGTCCACTTTGTACTAGACCAACAGTGTGTGATAAACATGTTGTTTCACTAGGATACATTAATATGATTCCAAGCCAACCAGTCTAGGCTCTTTCTTCTTAATGCTGTGTGCTTTATAGCAGAGAAGCAACAAATATCAATTTCATAGTCTTGCCTCTTGGATCATTTTCTTTTCTTATAAATATGTATGTGATGTATCTTTATACCTTCAGTATTCCTTTAAGTTGGTCATCTGTAGTCATCAAAGGGATCTGGGAGTCTTTTAGCACTACCTGCAATGAAGAATTAAAAATGTATTTCCAGTGTATCTATTCATGTACTGTAAGTTTATAAAACATAATGCAACAACCTTTGTCTGCTAATCAGTTACATTGTACTGGTATCAATTTTGACCCTGACAGTATCCAAGTTATGAGTATCACAGCTTTCAGTTCATATATAAATTATCTCTTTCAAGAAAATATATTTAAAAATAACTAATTTGAATAACTAGTATCAAAATACTGTGATGAAAAAAATGAGCTGCATTTTTTAAAAACAAAAAATAAATATGTACTTAATTCTTACCTTGCATTTGACAGATCTAACCAGTTTCTTGACTTTAGCTTCACAGAATGCTCCTCTATACTTGGCACTAACTTCTGTACCAACTGACAAATATGGGGGCTCATCTCCAGTCTACAATGATAATTATAATATTATAACAACGATAAAATTGGACGGAAATTATGGTACCTGTCAGCTGTGTAATCTGTAGAACAGAATTACTGACATTTATGTTGGAAGAAAATTCTTATATCTCAGAAGGTAATTGACTTAAAATGTCAGACTTTTACGAGAGAAATGTCCAGGATTCATGGAATTAAAAAAAATCTCTAATTCTGTTGCTAATTCCAATTGAAGAAACATAGTTTCAAATACAATCCTGTTCAGTTATTATCTTCATTAGACAAATTTGCTGACGATTTATCACCTTAAAGGTGTGCCCACAAAATGAACATTTTAATTTACTGGTTTGAGTCAAATGCTTGAATTTATTTTTATATATATATATCTAAATAAAAACTGAAAAAGCTATTGATCCAGATAAGGTTATACTGGTCTTGGGCCGGAGGACTGGTCCATAGGTACATAACCAATAACAACTAGACAGGATTTGTGTAACCACATCTTCGCTAGCCAAGGGTTACGATCCACTCTACTCATCTTCAGCCTTGGCATCCCGTCTAACGATGCCAAGGGTGAAGATGAGTAGACCGGATCATAACCCTTGGCTAGTGAAGATGGTGTAACCATTAATGTATTAAAATCAATGATGTTTCACTGTGGAATTTTAAGGGTGTAGACCTAGGGTATGGGAGATAACTCTATTTTCAGTGTAATCTCAAATATATGATCATCTGTGCATTTGAAAATTCCACCTCAATTCCAAGCTTCTTGGTGATAAAGATTGTTTACATTGGATTTGGCCAGTTAAAAAATATGACTCCTTTTCCTTTTACCTTTCCATAGCTGTGCTCCTTGTATTTTAATATCTTATTGCTGCTTATGCCAATGTCAGGCAGTGTGTTATTATTATATGCCCACAAAATATCATTGAAATATCTCTTTCCAGAAAAAATGTTCATCGAAATATGTTGTCAAAAATGCCAGAAATGTAACACAATTTGTGTGACAACCTTTTTCTATCAAATTTCAAGGGTTTGTAAAAAAACAAAAAATAAATATATTCATCAGAATCTTAGATATTATGAAACTATAAGAGCAAATTATACGGTAGTAAAAAATAGAAAGCTATGTTTGGGAAAAATTTTTTAATATTATCTGATCCTCTCTTATACCGCCGTCACCTTCTCCCAAGACAAATAAAGAATAATCAGAATCAAACTGGAGGACAGAATTTAAAGGAATTTAACAATACAGCTGGGTGGCTGTCTGTTTTTGTTTTTGTTTTTTTTAATGAATTAATCAAGTATATTCACCCTCAAACAACCCCTCCCCCTCCCCAGCCGACCTGAAAATAAAAAAGACAAATGCAGACATTTGGTAATTTGGACATCCACTGTGTCAATTATAAGAATTCAAAAGTTTTTTGTTATTGGTACATTTTGTAACTAGTTATTTTTTATCTCACAAACAAAGAAACTAGCAAAAGATGGGTGTGTGGTATCTTTCCTCGACAATTTCATTTGTTTTTCCTAGGTGCCATGAAAACATAAATTTAAATATTTTAAAAATCGGACGGTAAAAGTTTGTATAATTTGGTGCAATGATGTCTATTCTTCAGTGTAGCATTTTTTGGTGGAAATTAATTGACAGGAATTTTTTTAATCCGATTTTTAATACCAAGGTGGTCCTCAGGGCATCCCCCCTTTTTTGCACGTGATTATCTCCAAACAGGATATTCAGATATGCTAGATATTTCATATTTATTCAACAACAACACTCTCAAGTGTATTTAAGCCAAAATATTCCCTTTCAATCAGAAATAAATGTGCATATCTATTAGAATCTTCCGAAACTAGTATTACCATCTGGCATCCAGAATACCCCCAAAATTGCTATATTTAGGATGTGTTATGGAGAAAACTTTGGCAGATAATGTATTTAGACATAACTGATCATAACTATTCCATGATGCAATTTTTTTTTTAAATTGATTGATGGGAAAATTTTAGGGTAACCCAGGTCTACACCCTTAAGTTGCACACAAATTGATCGCTCAGGTATACATTAGTTTGTTAAATGTCACGACAAGTAGTTTTTCCTTTCCTACTATTTTAACTCAATGACACAGAGTCAGAGTATAGCCTATGATCAAATAGTTAGCTAGGTACGATAATGTAACCCTCATTCCGCTTGTGCTCCATTTAGAGTTACGAATCGATCCCATTCAACGTATGGGAGCAGCGCCCGGAGTGATTCACACCGGGCGGTTTTTTGTTCTAATTCCATCGTAAACATCGTAGTAAAAGTTTTCCATATTTGGCATTCAGATCCACATATATGGATAGGCTCCACCCATTACAAGTAACGCAAGAGTATACGTAAGGTGTTATGGCGGACAAGTAACAATTTTCAAATACGAAACCGGTCTTGAAGATAGAAACAGGTATTGTAACACTTATTTCATATCACCATTACTTAGAAATTGTTGGGAATAATAATTTATGACCAGATATGCAAAAAGAAAGTTGAAATATTCCCAGAACGAAATTTTTAATTTGCTCCCATACGTTGAATGAGATCGATTCGTAACCCTAACTGGAGCACAAGCGGAATGAGGGTTACATTATCGTATCTAATAGTTAGCAAGTTACTTCCAGATATTGGGTTATTCAAACTACCTTGTATTCGAGTAAAATTGTATTTTATTTCACGAATTGAAAGAGATATTACATTCAACAACTTGAAACAAATAAAGGACCGGATATTTTATGGTGTCCAGGTTTCACTTGAAAAACAATGTCATCCCCCCCTTTTCTGTTAAACATAATTTAACAAATCAAAATCAAAAAGTTTTATTTAAAGTCGGTACATTTTTTAACAGCACAATATAAGCTCTCAAGAGCTTTTCAAACCCACATGCATAATACAATTACATAATATCTTGTTACTGTACACATTAAAATATCTTGTTACTGTACCATGACAGCATATGTCAAAATGTGGGTGTATGCCTACAGAGTGAGAAGATACAATCACCTAATAACAACGACCGACGTTGTTTTACTAGCGACAGCAAATTTGTTTACAACATACAGCATTACAGGCCGACGCTTTGAAACAGCACATTATTTGGTGTCAAAACTGATCAAGATTTTACCATTTTTAGAGATATTTCTAGTCCTTCGTGTGTAGATAGACAGTATCTTCACTTCCGAAGGGTTATCTCGTTTCTGTATGTCTATCTATTTACGATAATTCATCTTGGAACCGTTTAACTAATATTTTCGGCTACCACGACTAAATGAAACAACAACTTGTCATCGGAAAATTCTGCAAATTGATTGGTTAAAAATCACGTGGGCGTACATTTTCTCCCAGACTTCAACTGATGAGCATGCGCATATCAGGAAATTTGGCGGAAACACATGACATTTTTCTATGTAGTGTCACTGGAAAAACATCAATTTTATGATAAAACTAATGTATAACTTTATTTCTGAGTATACGCATATGAAAATATAGATATACATGAATACATTAATTCGTGTTAGTAAATTAGAAATATGTGCCAAGCAGAAAAAATAGCCTGACATTTTCGACTTGTTTGTGTCCAAATGCTCTTTCATCCGGGTAATCAAAACATGAAAAACAAAAACAATAGATGTCGCTGGAAAACGTCAATACATTTTCCCGCAACGAATTTCATCTTCATCTTCATCTTGTCAGGTGCTACATCAGGAAAGACATTTTTGCACCGCCCATGAGTCAAGAGGCTTTAGTCTATACGTGTGGATCTGATAGTTTCTGAGAATATGTTTTGAAAGTAGAACTTAGGTGAACGTTATTTTGAAACTCCAAACAGACGTGTCTTTCGAGAATTTTCTGTAAAAGTATGGTGTTCATCACCTCAGACTAAGAAATATATGTTCTGTTCCGTCACCTTTATGTCTCCGTAAAACACACTTTTCACGATTCCCAAGTTTCATCGGACACTGGCAAATGTCCGGCAATTTTTTACCTGGTCCGATAATTTTATGCTGAAGCTCGGACCAAATGTCCGATGAATTTTAATGAGAAGCAATAGTCAGTTCCCACAACTTCCCTTTCCCAAATGTTATTAAGTGTAATCTAATTTATAATTTAGTTTTTATTTCAAAATATCTGTGAAAGTTCACGACATCGATATCTGGTACCTTGTGTACATACAATTTTATACCTTAACATACGGAATTCACGCTTAAATAAATCGTAAACCAGTTTCAAAAACTGATATATCTGATAACCGCAAAGTACAAAAACGAGCAACAACGGACTTATAACACTTTCCCAGTGGCAAGTACCGATCAGCATGTCACTTTCCAACTTGTTTTTTTTTACTTTCCCCGGTAAACGGGAAATGGGAATTTTCATGCATTGCAGTGTTTATCATGCATATCAGATGGATTTTTTTTGTCCAGATCAAGGTTAAGACAAGAATTAAAAAAAGTGTCAAGTTCAAGCACAGACGCTTGTGTCGAGTCAAAAATATGCTCGCTATGTACCTAAAATACCACAAGGCCGGACTCACTCCTACTACCCCTGTCACTTCAACCGCTATTTCCCATGTCAAAATGTCGATAGAACACAAATCGCCTACTGATTTGCGTAGCGAAATGATTTTTCTTCAAGGAAAATCCGTTTTTTATATCTTCCTACCTTCTACACCCCCATATTAACAGATAATCCTCCGATTTTGTTGATACACGACATATCGTAGGCTGCGAAAGTCGGTCGCGCGACGTCTTTCCGCCTTTCGTTTGTGCTCGGGTTTTATCTTATATAAATACTAAACACTAGAAATTCCAAATTCAAATTACAAGGCGCCAAAATATGAACTTCTCATGTATGTTTCGTAAGGCAATAATAAAACCAGAGAACGACCGAAAGGCGGAAAAACATACTTTCGCTTTTGCAGCTACGCTATGTCGTGTATCAACAAAATTGGAGGATTATCTGTCAGTATGGGAGTGTAGAAGGTAGGAAGATATAAAAAAAAATGGATTTTCCTTGAAGAAAAATCATTTCACTACGCAAATCAGTAGACGATTTGTGTTCTATCGACATTTTGACATGGGAAATAGCGGTTGAAGTGACAGGGGTAGTAGGAGTGAGTCCGGCCTTGTGGTATTTTAGGTACATAGCGAGCATATTTTTGACTACACAAGTGCCTGTGGTTCAAGCTAGTACAAATGTAGTAGTATGTGCTTCATTATATTTATTCAAACAGAAGGGTGTGAGTTGTCAGATAGTTTATATATCTACTCCATGATCACTGGTTAGGCCAAATAAAAAAAAGATGTGTGGTTTCAGTTATGCCCTGAAAAAAAGGGTAGGTAGGTAGGGATTGTTTTTTTTTTTATGAATATCAGATGGAAACAAATGATTTTCTTTTACAAAATGTACTACCTTTCTCTTCTTTGCATGATGCATTTATATATGTGGAGGAATTCTATATTAGGACATAAAGTGTGACAAGTAAAAAAATGAAAGTCTTTAATTAAAAGATTCTTGAGAGTTTTTGCATTCACTGATTCAGCAAAATGTCTACATTTTCATCAATGGCAAGATAAATACTGTACCATTTTCTCATAATTTTGTGATGCATCAGAGTGTCCACTGTCTGTTGCATTCATAACGTAGTGTCCAAATACAGCTTTTTATATGTCTTAAAAAAATTGGTCCAATGAAATGTCATTCGGTCCAGTAATGTCACCATCATTACTGGACCGAATGTCCAGTAAATTCTAGTTCACCTTGGGAAGCACTG
>MJUT01015605.1:41279-53129 GCA_002080005.1 Gigantidas platifrons | reverse complement strand
TTAACATACGGAATTCACGCTTAAATAAATCGTAAACCAGTTTCAAAAACTGATATATCTGATAACCGCAAAGTACAAAAACGAGCAACAACGGACTTATAACACTTTCCCAGTGGTAAGTACCGATCAGCATGTCACTTTCCAAATTGTTTTTTTTTACTTTCCCCGGTAAACGGGAAATGGGAATTTTCATGCATTGCAGTGTTTATCATGCATATCAGATGGATTTTTTTTGTCCAGATCAAGGTTAAGACAAGAATTAAAAAAAGTGTCAAGTTCAAGCACAGGCGCTTGTGTCGAGTCAAAAATATGCTCGCTATGTACCTAAAATACCACAAGGCCGGACTCACTCCTACTACCCCTGTCACTTCAACCGCTATTTCCCATGTCAAAATGTCGATAGAACACAAATCGCCTACTGATTTGCGTAGCGAAATGATTTTTCTTCAAGGAAAATCCGTTTTTTATATCTTCCTACCTTCTACACCCCCATATTAACAGATAATCCTCCGATTTTGTTGATACACGACATATCGTAGGCTGCAAAAGCGAAAGTCGGTCGCGTGACGTCTTTCCGCCTTTCGTTTGTGCTCGGGTTTTATCTTATATAAATACTAAACACTAGAAATTCCAAATTCAAATTACAAGGCGCCAAAATATGAACTTCTCATGTATGTTTCGTAAGGCAATAATAAAACCAGAGAACGACCGAAAGGCGGAAAAACATACTTTCGCTTTTGCAGCTACGCTATGTCATGTATCAACAAAATTGGAGGATTATCTGTCAGTATGGGAGTGTAGAAGGTAGGAAGATATAAAAAAAACGGATTTTCCTTGAAGAAAAATCATTTCACTACGCAAATCAGTAGACGATTTGTGTTCTATCGACATTTTGACATGGGAAATAGCGGTTGAAGTGACAGGGGTAGTAGGAGTGAGTCCGGCCTTGTGGTATTTTAGGTACATAGCGAGCATATTTTTGACTACACAAGCGCCTGTGGTTCAAGCTAGTACAAATGTAGTAGTATGTGCTTCATTATATTTATTCAAACAGAAGGGTGTGAGTTGTCAGATAGTTTATATATCTACTCCATGATCACTGGTTAGGCCAAATAAAAAAAAGATGTGTGGTTTCAGTTATGCCCTGAAAAAAAGGGTAGGTAGGTAGGGATTGTTTTTTTTTTATGAATATCAGATGGAAACAAATGATTTTCTTTTACAAAATGTACTACCTTTCTCTTCTTTGCATGATGCATTTATATATGTGGAGGAATTCTATATTAGGACATAAAGTGTGACAAGTAAAAAAATGAAAGTCTTTAATTAAAAGATTCTTGAGAGTTTTTGCATTCACTGATTCAGCAAAATGTCTACATTTTCATCAATGGCAAGATAAATACTGTACCATTTTCTCATAATTTTGTGATGCATCAGAGTGTCCACTGTCTGTTGCATTCATAACGTAGTGTCCAAATACAGCTTTTTATATGTCTTAAAAAAAATTGGTCCAGTGAAATGTCATTCGGTCCAGTAATGTCACCATCATTACTGGACCGAATGTCCAGTAAATTCTAGTTCACCTTGGGAACCACTGTTATAATAAAACCCTAAATGCTCGCTTACTCGCAAGGGTTTTAACGGGATGCCATTACACGTCATGGAGCAGCCGCAGAGATTTTTGCGCTCGCTTACAGAGTTTCTGACGCCTGCATTTATCAATAATAAGACATAACCTTTTGGCCACTATTATAACAAGTTTTTATTACCTACCAGTATTTTAGAATGTAATTCCTGCAAACTAAAAATTTGTTTACCAACTACATTTTGAATTTCGGCATTTGAGGTCATTTTCCGGTCAAAGCCTCACTTTGGTATTTTTTGGATGCCATATTTGGCGATTGAGGCGTGAATGTTTACATCAGCTGTAGTAAATATCGTAGTAGAAATACCATATTTAGAAAAGCTCCGCCTTCCGTAGTTTCCGGTTATGGCAAACGATAGATAAATTTGAACAAGTTTGTTGTTACTTTTGAAAACTAAAAGCATACATTTTTCAGCCAAACCGATTTAACAAGGACTGGGATCATCAGTAATAGTTATGATGAAATGTTTGAAGCATAAATAGTGAATTTTTATGTTCAACTGCAATATATTTTTTTGCTCCATTGTGACAAATGGGACCCCTTTGTAGCTCCGCCGAGACACAAGTTTGTCACAGGAGCTACATTATTGCAGCTAACTTTTCACTAGTCCGTGTCGAGTAGGTGTAGGCTAGGACACGATACAATAGGAGTTTTCGCCAATCTCATTAGCATGGCCGTAGCGCAATGGAGGCAAATGCCTCACTTTTGAAACGGCAAGTATAACCTTTGAAAGCAAATAAAATCTTTTTTTTTTTCAAAATTTGTCTAAATTCACCCCCCTTTGCCTCACTTTATTCAGACCCGGCCGTGATTAGTGATGTCATATTCACTAATTTGCATGACGGTAATCAAATATGGTATACTATACTTGGTTGGCAATAAAACAATAAAGTAATTGACAGGAAAATAACCAAATTTTAAATTTTTCCTATTTCCTATTTTGATAGTTTTATTTTCTTTTTATTCCTGATATGAAAATTTCTGCCTGCATTTTTCAACCAAATTTATCTAGTTTTTGTGGTTTCCGTGATAAAAGGGGTTGAAATAAGCCCAAATGGACCAACACCCAAAATGATGCTTTTTTTTAAATTTTGATTTGTATATATAAGCAGTTTTTTTTTTCATTGAATTTTTACCTTTTGCAAGATATGACGGCCAAAAGGGAGCATTGTCCAATATTATTTCAAATCTGATTTTGATGGGTCTTTTATATCACAATATAACTGAAATATTGTAGAAAGTGGCGTTCAACCCCATAACCCTCACCCTATTGACCGTATTTGAAATAAAAAGAATATTTTCTAGACTTGATTGAACATAAGTTGTATGAATGCCGAGGTGAATGATACAGGCTCTGGTGAGCCTCTAGTTTGTAACAATATGTCTGAGTGGAGCAACATATCCACCCGTGGACTTGTTTCAGGTTGCTAGCACTTTAATAATCAAATTCAGTGTCTAGTCATCTCATTGTAATGTAACTTGTTCTTGCCATGATATAGTAGATTTGACACAAGTCACTGTGTAATTTGTTTTAAAACCTTTTCTTTTAAAAGTATTGCAGTTACATATGTGAAATGATATACTATCCACACTTGTTACTTTGAAACTTGTATTGTTCATTGTAACTAAGCTTGTTTTTCTAGTATAAAACAGACATCATCACCAGTAACTTGTCCATCATATATTTGAAAAAATAATCCTCAGTTGTCGTTGAACTACAATTACTTGCTTACTATTGCAAATTTATGTTATTTATACGGTATACCATTGTTTTTGCAAATTATCCTTTCACTGATTTCAGACGATGTGAACAGTATTGATCAGAAGAATAAAATGGCAGATGGATGGTTTCATGACTTTGTTGGTGGTTTGATATCAGGTAAAGAAATTTTTGTGGTTATGATAATATTTATCTGTGGAATGGGTAATTAATAACTTTCAACAATGTTTTAGTTGTTACTTGGTGGAGGAAATTACTGCCAAGTCGCAAATCACATTTGATGAAGTTTTGTCTAATATTCCTCATTTGACATTAAACAAAAATGTTACTCTTAACTCTAGTGGTGACAGACTCTGATTTCAAACACAGGCGCTCGTGGCACGGACTTACCACCCCCCTTTTTTCTAGCTATCTGTTTACAAATTTATTTTCAATAAAATTTCTTTATTTCTTTATTATTTCATCTCTTTTTCCTTATTTTAGCTTGTTCGCGTCAATATTCATACAATCTTATGTTAACATCAAATTGCATGTGTCGACCCTATATCATATAGATACTAATAATCCACAAGGCATGCAACTCCGCAGGTTTAAAAATCGTACCCCTGCTCGCTTCGAGTACATTTATTGCACCTTATTTCCATTATGTCATTCAAACTAGACCATGTATCCATTCCTAAAAGAGGTATCTTTTCGCCCCTGTTTTTGTTTTGTGGATACGATAGCTCAGTTCTCCAGAATTTTAAGATTTTCACACATTTATTGCCAAATTTTTCATAGAGTACCCCACGGAAGACGGAAGTGACGTACCACTGCATTAACTTCAACGATAGGGTCAGAAAATATCGCTCCAAAATAATAAATTTTTGGAACTTTTCTGACCCTATCGAACAAGTTAAAATAAGGAAAAAGAGATGAAATAATAAAGAAATTTTATTGAAAATAAATTTGTAAACTGAAAGTTAGAAAAAAGGGGGGTGGTAAGTCCGTGCCACGAGCGCCTGTGATTTCAAAGTGACATCACAATAAAACTATCATAAGATTTCCCTGAGAAACGTTTAAGGTCAAAGTTTATTTGAAACTCCATGATAAATTTTTAGGTTGTTTTCCACTGTTATTTTCATTAAGGACAGTTGTATACTTTTGATGTACATTTGCTCTTCTTTCACTGATATGATTCCTACAAACTTTTAATATAATGAATCACAGAAAACAAACATCTATAGATGTTGGTATAAAACTCACATTTACTTGAGCAAATGCTTTTGTTATATACTGTTATTTATTCTACTTAATACAGGTTCTGCTGGAGTACTGGTAGGACATCCATTTGATACTGTTATTTATTCTACTTAATACAGGTTCTGCTGGAGTACTGGTAGGACATCCATTTGATACTGTTATTTATTCTACTTAATACAGGTTCTGCTGGAGGACTGGTAGGACATCCATTTGATACTGTTATTTATTCTACTTAATACAGGTTCTGCTGGAGTACTGGTAGGACATCCATTTGATACTGTTATTTATTCTACTTAATACAGGTTCTGCTGGAGTACTGGTAGGACATCCATTTGATACTGTTATTTATTCTATTTAATACAGGTTCTGCTGGAGTACTGGTAGGACATCCATTTGATACTGTTAAGGTAACTTAATTATAGATACTTCATCCTCCCCCATTCATGGCGAGGTGTACTCGATTCAACAGTATGTGATAAAATTTGTCAGTGACCTGCGACAGGTCTGTGGTTTTCATCGCATACTCCAGTTTCCTCCAACAAACTGACCACCATAATATAACTGAAATATTGTTGAAAGTGCTGTTATACACGATAAACCAACCAACCAAATCAACTTCAGCCTACTATAGTCTGTCATTTATACCTGTGATAAAGTAGTGTATCATGTTCTCTCATTGCCCAATGTCAAACAGTAGATATCTAAACAAGAACAACAACATAGGTCATATTTTACATTAAAATTGATTTATTTGGATACAACATGAACAAGCAGTACTGGTAATTAAGTAAAACTACAAATTATAGTGGAACTATTACATATTAGTGAGGGTTCCCAAGTGCTCAATCCACAGAGCTGTCCACCATGTCATCAGGTAGGGATGCCCTCTCGTTACGGGTTGTCATGTTAAATAATAAGGGAAGCACGACCATTGGCTATAGTGGATGTAGGGTTTGGAGAGTGCCATGTAAAAGACTTTGTGTGTAGATTTAGAAGATGTATATATATTGTAACTGCAATGAATGGCTGATTATCTATTGATATATATATTGTATTTTGAGTTGTTTGTATGAAAACAAAATATCTTTTTATTTATATTATTTTGTGTGTTTTTTTCATCGATTGTGTATGGTCTATTGAACTTCAATTGTATAACACTTTTCTATTTTTAAAATAAGCAATTACAAAAAAAAACAATTTGCAGGGAGGCAGGCGAAACATAGATCTGTCTGCACTTTTTAATTTATCAACTATAAATATATATTAAAACAGTAGTATATTTCTTCAAATTTAGTTGATCGTACAGAGTTTTCTGCAGCACAACAGAGTGTACCTATAGAAATGAATTCACTGAAATGTACTGTTTTCTAAATTTAGGTTTCTTTATATAGTGGGACAAAACGTGCTAGAATAAAATAACAGTGGTACAATATCCTGAAAAAAAAAGATTGCATTATCATTGTGTCGTACCGATATTAGACATTGATTTAGTATATATATTTAGGCTAAATTTGTGTTTATTAAAACTTAATTTAAAGTTTATTTGTTTATATTTTTTTTCATTAACATTTAGGTTCAGCTTCAAGTACAAGAAAAAGGTAACAGTTACAGAAATGTCTGGGATTGTGTCTCTACGATGAAGAAACAGTCATGGGTTTGTACATTTTAAATCATCCCCTTAATGTATGTAGCCTGGAGAAAATACAAGGATTTGTCACTGAAATATTTTTAGTACATGTATATGTATCATTTAAAATCACAAATTTCAAAAGATTATTCTAAGGCTAATTCTTGTTCAATGTTGATAATTGTTTCATCAACAAAAGCAGAATTAAATATACATGTAGTATTCTCCTGTAATTTTATAATATAAGAATTTGAAGAGTTTACGAATTAAACAAAAAATTGAGGGTGGGGGGTTATATCATGGCAGTCAGTTTTATTGGTGGAGGAAATCCCGGAGAAAGCCACTGACCTGCCGACAGTCACTGACAAGCTTTATCACAAAATGTTGTATCCAGTACACCTCACCATGAGCAGGATTCAAACTCACAACAGTAATGGTGATAGGCACTGATTGCATAGTTAGTTGTACATCCAACTACCATATGATCACGAACATGACAGCCCTTACACCAAATTTTATTTCTAACATCAACAACTTAATACAATTCGGTTGTTTCGAATCATGTCAATTCCGACCACGTTCCGTCTTTTTCGTGTCTTGACGTCTGAACAAATAGGCAGGCGACTTCCGGTGTTTACGCTATTACTGTGACAACGTCAGCATATCATAGTCGTAGATGCGGTAGATTATAAGTAATTGTAATATGGAGATGCCAAGGAAACCGCTGAATAAATACTGGTGTTCGGTACCCCACTATCTGTCTTATATAAGAAATATATACATAAAGGCAGATCGTTTTCCTTTCATGATGCTGACAGCCACAAATAAAGAAAGAAAACAAATTTAATTTTAAAGAATTATTTTTCTCTGCATTGAAGTCTTTGATACAGATAAAATAATTTAATTGATATCTGTCTTTTACAGAAAATGTTAAGATATTTTTAACTTGAGAATCGAACGTTAAAACGGCACATATCGATTGGAGTTTTTGTTGTGTACATTGACACCGGAAGCTCAGGACCAGCAGTTCCATCGAAATCACGTGATCTGGCAGACGAAAATAACAAAATTTTGACGGAATGGAAATGATTCGAAACAACCGAATTATAGTACATTAGAATACCTATGATTTAAGTTTGTATTTACATTGTGAATATTTAAAAATTATGCTGCAAAAAATATTTTACAATACCTACACAAAACTTTTGTTGATGCACATTTTATTAAGATCAGACAGCAATTGACATCAGGATAATTTTTTGACAAATTGTTATTGTAAATGAAATATATAGAAAAAAATTACAGTCACACAAATACTTTTGGCATGTTTCTGTATATAGCACGATGAGTTAAGAAACATAACCCTGCCAAAAACTTACTTTCAAAATTGCAAGATATTGGATTATTACTGTATATCAGGAAATATGCATGGCCATTTTATTTTATTTTGTCACATAAAACCAGACCACATGATGACTACAGACATCACACCATTATGTGTTCATATGACAAATCTATATCATTGATATGACAATTTTATTATTAATTGTAATACTCTTAATGAGGTCAGTTTTAGTTGCTAATTGTTTGTGTGTTTTTATGATCCACCTTTCGTTTAATGGCTCAAGCAAGCTTAATCGCATGTCAATTTTGAATTCATCAAGTTTGTTTTTCTGTAACTTCGTTTGACCAGTTCTGAAACTGTGATTTCAGCATGCATCATGTACAATAACATTAAAGGTACTCACATAATTCATTTACAAGATCGTGGGTTCGAGCCTCGGTCAGGTCAAACCAAAGACTAGAAAATTGGTATTTGTTGCTTCTCCACTAAGCATGCAGCATTAAGGAGAGAGAGCAAAGACTTGTTGGCTAGGAATCAGAATAATGTGTCCCGAGTGGAGCTACATGTCTCCCCACGGACTGTTGATTCAGTGAGCTAGTGTAAGACATAATAGTGTCCTATGAAAGTGTCCCCACGGACAATATTTTATAAAGATTGCGATATGAAATAATTTCCAGTGCTATGAAATTGTGGTTAGGGTTAGACGATAAAAATGTCTGCTGGACACTATAACATATGCGGACACTTTGAACTAGAGAACACAATTAAATGCTACACTAGCACTATAAAAATCTAACTTAACATTTTGGTCTAGCACAAAGCGGACCTGTTCATAATCTCATTGAAAATTAACTTGTTTTCGCCATGATATTGCTGAAAAATTACTGAATTGGCATTAAACAACAATCACTCACTCAACTCATTTACAAGAGATGTTTTCTACACGTTTTGGTACATAAATTTTAGACATCATGTCATGACGAATTTAGATCCAAGTTAAATCAACAGACAGCAAAAAGTTCCTGGTTTACAGTATTTTTAATTCCCTATTGCCCTAATTCATGATTGACATCTTTCATATTTTTTTCCATTTATGTTGTCATTTTTATACATACTTATAAATTTTATTTTTTTAACATTGGCCCCGGAGAAATATCAGAGTTATAACTCCAGATGCACTTCAATTAATCTTGCCACCTCGATGGTGTCATGATTAGCATTCAGTGGACGGATCAAACCAAAAGTTGTAAGATTGGTATTGGTGCCCCTCTAAGTCGGCAGCATTAAGGAGTAAGAACAAAGACTGGTTGGCTCAGAATCAGGATAATGTGTCCAAGTGGAGTGATATGATCATCTGTGGACTGTTGTTTCAGTAAGCTAATACTACATATATATATAAATACTATATACATGTATGTAATATATAAGAATCAAACTCTGCATGTTGGTCTCGTACGAAACAGGTCATTATACCCCCGCTCCCCGGAGGGGGAGGGGGGTATACTGTTTTACCTCTGTCCGTCCGTCCATCCCAAGATATTTTTCGTCGCATTTTTCTCAGCAACTATTGATGGCAGAAATCTGATATATCATCACAAGCTTCATATAGGTACCCCATATAGTGGGAATCGTTTTTTGACCCGTCAGATTCCTACTTCCTGTTTGCCGACTTAGTTGGGTTTTATACATATTTAACATATATATGCTCATTTTTTGTCGCATTATTCTCAGCAACTATTGATGACAAGAATATGATATTTGGTCACAAGCTTCGTATAGGTATGCCATTTTGTGGGAAGCGTTTTTGGACCCGTCAGATTCCTACTTCCTGTTTGCCGAACAGTGGGGGTATCATAAGTGAGCATTAGCTCACAGTTCATCTTGTTTTTCATGGATTCTTTATATTTTCTATTCACTCAATGAAATTTCACTTGTATTTTAAGGTTTATTTATATATACCAGTAATAATTTTAGTAACAAATATAACATTATTTGTATTTTATACAATTTATCACATCTTAAAATTACGTAGTAGGAGGAATGCCTACTATAACTATGTTAACAGTAGAATTAATACTTGACCTATGTTAACAGTAGAATTAATACTTGACCTATGTTAATAGTAGAATTAATACTTGACCTATGTTAACAGTAGAATTAATACTTGACCTATGTTAATAGTGATCTTTAATAAGAAAGTACATGTAAAGCCCCAAGTTCAACAATATACCTGAAATTTAAAAAAAAATCCAAATCCATATTATTCTATGGAGAACAGAGATGGGGTAATTGTAATCATTAATCAGCTGTAATCGATTACATTTTTTCGAGTAATCATTGTATTCATTAATCATCCCAAAATCTGATTACATGTAATTTCATTTAATCAATTACTTTTCAAAATACCCTGTAATCGTGATTACTTTTTGATTACATTCTGATTACAATGGAAATAAATCTCAAATTGTGTCTATGGATAATATATTAATATATTATGTCCAAAAAGAGTTATTTTAGTGTTCATATCTAATAAGTATGCTTCTTGTAAATGGTGCTTTTTTCTTTCTCAATTTTATAAGATATCACAATTTCACAAAATATGAATACAATGCCAACAAAAAATATTCTAATGAAAAAAAAGTTTGAGAACTATCAAAGAACCCATACTGATATGTTTGATTAAATAAGTACAAAGTAAAACTCAAGGGTATATAAAATTTTATTCTCTCATTGCATATACATGTATGTTATAAATCTATGTGATTTATTAAATTGGTGAAGTTTGAAGTTCTACTTTAAAAACATACCCAATAAAGTCCTTAAGTCCTTATGAAAAATGCAAATAACTTAACTAACATGTTAAACATCATTCAAATAATTATGAATTATTTTAAAATTAATTGTAATCAGATGTAATCATGATTACTTTACCAATGTAATCATTGATTTAATCAATTACTTTCAGAAATGCTGTAATCATTAATTTAATTTAATCGTACATTTGGCAAAGTAATTGTAATTTAATCAATTACATTGAAAGTAATCGGACCCATCTCTGATGGAGAAATAAAAGTAAATATTAGATACAAAGAATTATATACATTTTTATATTGTATAGTCCTGTAGGTGATTGATACTTATGAAAGTTATGTTTTAAACATTGTAGTCTACAGGATTCTTTCGTGGATTATCATGGCCAATGGTATCTGCTGGAGTAATAAACTCTGTGTTTTTTGGTGTGTACAGTCAAGTATTAAAGGTGTTAGGTAACAGTATAGACAAGGATCATGACCACCCAGACTATCTGAAAGTTGGTATAGCCAGTGGTGTAGCAGGGATGGCCCAGCTGATAATAGCATGTCCCATTGAAGTCATCAAAGTTGTTTTACAGTCACAGATACCTCATGGAGTACATAAAGGTAATACAAAGAGGGGGTTAGGGATTATGGTGTTTAACGCCACTTTCAACAATATTTCAGTTATAGCGTGGTAATCAGTTTTATTGGTGGAGGAAATTGGAGTACCTGGAGAAAACCACCGACCTGGCGCAAGTCACTGACAAACTTTATCACATAATGTTGTATATATCGAGTACACTTCGCCTGTGCGAGGTTCGAACTCACAGCTTTAGTGGTGATAGGCACTGATTGTATAGGTAGTTATAAATCCAACTACCATACGATCATGACCACAACACCTCCTAATAAAAGAAGTGATTGCAGTCTGTCAAGCGACTCCTGATTTTCCTGATTTTTTCCTGAATTTGTTGGATTAACTCCTGATTTTAAACTTTTTCCCCACAAAAAAAAAATAACAATAATATGTTGAAATTATTTTAGGGTAAAGCATCTTATCAATGAAAGGAGGTGAGGAAAATGGCCTAAGTAAGACCTTTAAGCCTGCCAATTACATTCTGATAATGACCTTCATCTGGAATCAAAAACACCATGCTTAAATTTATATATTATGGCCTGAAAGCTCTTAGGGACCGACCATTTAACTTGCAGGGGGGGTTATAGTTGGTTTTTTTCGGACAACACGAGAGTTAGAATATTTATTTTTTTTGTCGCGCAAAGCGCAATTTTTTTTTCCAGAATTTAACATTAGGTTATATGACAAAAGTTCTGAATCAGATTAATTATACCCCCACTCGTAGAGAGGGGGCTATATTGCAATCACCTTGTCCGTTTGTCCGTCCGTCCGTTCACACTTTCGTAACAGATATCTCAGCTTCTACTGGAAGAAATGATTTTATATTTGATATATGGCTTTG
>MJUT01015593.1:73535-88695 GCA_002080005.1 Gigantidas platifrons | reverse complement strand
ATTTTTCATGTGACTGGAATTTTGTATTTTAAGATTACACATTGTTATCAAGTACAAAAAATGTACATTTTGATGTTATTAAGGCACTCCCTTACATTAAAGTTTTGTTTTGTAATTTCCATAGTTATGTATTTTCGTCATTTAATAAATGACATTTACTGGAAACTTTGTTTAATTATACTTTGCCAAAAACAGAGCGAATTTGATGCTGCTTGTTGCATAATAGCCAGGTGTAACATAAGCCCTCTCATACTTCCCTATCCAGTTTCAGAGTCGAATTCGGATTAGTGAGGTACAACATAAAATACCTTTTATTTAAAAAATAAAAGCCTTTATGTTGTCCGAACTCACTAATATATCTATAATTATATCAAGATTTAATTCCAACTGATGGGACGTTTAAATGCGCAGCTGTTATTAATCAGATGTTATGAAATTAGATAATCGATTATGTATTTAGATTGTGGCGGATGTGCAGTCAGAGATGATGTGACGTCAGCCACTGAATTTCCTGATCAGACAAAGGTCACGCAAATTTTGTTCTGCCTAAAATTCGTACCCACCACCATCCCCATCTAACCTCCCAATGTTAAAGCAATTTTTTTAATATTTTATGCAGCTATACTCTAGTGCTGTAGTTTTGTATATACATGTATATATATACTATCGTACTATACACAATCTAGTCTCATTTTTATTGAGTTGGCCGTTTTAAGGGCCAAACCTTTTTGTCTTAGGTAGTAATAGTAGTTTTTTGAGAGTGCCTATATTTTTCATGTGACTGGAATTTTGTATTTTAAGATTACACATTGTTATCAAGTACAAAAAATGTACATTTTGATGTTATTAAGGCACTCCCTTACATTAAAGTTTTGTTTTGTAATTTCCATAGTTATGTATTTTCGTCATTTAATAAATGACATTTACTGGAAACTTTGTTTAATTATGCAACAAGCAGCAGCAAATTCGCTCTGTTTTTGGCAAAGTATAATAGCCAGGTGTAACATAAGCCCTCTCATACTTCCCTATCCAGTTTCAGAGTCGAATTCGGATTAGTGAGGTACAACATTATATTTCTGCATTGTCACTGTACTGGCGACAAATAAAAAGAGGGTAGAAGTAGGGAGATCTAATTTTAGTTAGATTGGTTGCAATACGAATTAAAACATATTTTGATACATGCATGGCCGTAGCGCAATGGAGGCAAATGCCTCACTTTTGAAACGGCAAGTATAATCTTTGAGAACAAATTTAAAAAAAAAAATTCTCCAAAATTTGTCTTCATCCATAAATCCATTGCTAATATCACGGATTATAAATTCATTGGACGTAATTTTCGATTAACAGTTGTTAGACAGTGACAGTGTTATTCGGCAGCTGTATGTCATAAATTCAGATGAAAAACCATGAGAATATCCGAAGTTGCTCCCGCGAATAAACATTGCAGAAGACGTTGGAAAGTCAACATGTCACTTCACAATTGGTGAAGACAGGGTCTTTAAAACGAAAATTAGATGAAGGTACAGTACGGTCAGAGACATACCGCGATAAATCACCGTGATAGACATATTGTTGGTGATAGTGAAAAGGATTAACTTTTAATCCTTTTTAATTTTCATCACGGTGATCCTAGTGATCAAATGTTTATTGGGGAAGCCATAAAACTTGGGTAGGTACATGCTCCACTAATTACAGGTAAGACCAGATGTTAGTAGATTACAGGTAAACTGAACATGACGTTTTTCGTTTTTATTAAAAGCTGTGACTAATATTTAGTACATGTATATTAATTCCAATTCAAGGTTAATTTTGAATATATATTTTCTTTTTTCAGGTTTCCGTTAGAAAATTATATTTACAATGTTTTCTTAAAGGAAATAAAAATAAATAAAAAAGAATTTGTCCTAATGAAAAACGATTCTATTTCGTCATACCACAGGTCTACTTCCGGTCTCATTATGACTTTAATTATGATCTCTAAAGATAGACCTACCAACATGTTGAAATGTAACTTTAACTGTAACATTGTTATTTAGATAAGAGGAGACAAACCCACATGGTCATCTTTTGATTGATGCTGTCTGACATGTTTCTATTTTTAGTAACATTAGCTAGGTGCGTGGGAAAGTTCACCTGAGCAGCATGCTTTTTTGTAGTTGACAGTTTAGGATTAATACATTGAGAGCTTAGAAATCGGTGTTTTCTATGTGTGTACACTAAATAAGATACCATGCCAAAATTCATTTCTAAAAAAATGCAATGTGGTGTACCAGACTCAAATAAGTTAAAATATGAAAAATAATTATAGGCGTATATCATAACGATAATACCTTTTTCTATTTGTTAATTCAATTAAATGAATTACAATTTTATTTCTTCTTTTCTTAATTCATTTATATAGAGATAAAATACAAGCAAACAGGACAAGAGCACCACCAGCCTCTCCATATACCCGGTACACCTCTACTAAACAAATTTGGATTAGTCTAGTAGAGGAGTATTTTTTTTTTTTTTTTTTATATGATATAAGGAAAAGTCCATATATGCCCATACCCTCAAAAAACAATTCTTGCATTTAAAAAATGCAAAGGAAAGAGAGCCAAAAGAAATAAATACTAGCGTTTGCCCTTATTTGTATTACATTCGTTCCGAATTTAAATAGTATTATATACAGTTACAAATAATTGTACACATATGGATACTCATTTCTAATAATTATGGAAACGGCCCACACATGAAAAAGAGGGAAGAATTGTATTGAATATATATCAGTATTCTAAATTTAGATGTGACAATTTAACTTCCGGTATGAAAATCAATACACATCAAAATTTTCAGACTTTTCTCACCTGCACATCTAGCTTCTTTTTTTTTGCTAGGTAAAAAGATTGTATCGTACGAATGGAGAAATAGAAAATATTAAAAAAATAAAATAAACAAACAACGGGAATAGGCCTATTTATTTACAACTGTCTGCTTTTATTTTACAAGATTGAATATAAAATTTGTTCTGATTAATACATATTATGTCCATTAAAACAACATGTACGAAAGATAAAACTTCTAGATAATCACTCAACTGTGACCAGATTTACGACTTCATTCACATGTCCTGTGGAGAAACAGGTAAGATTTTGAAGATGGGGGCAATAAAAGTTAATCCTTTTCACTAATTTTGCCGGTGAATTAAGGTCTATCACAGTGGGAAAATGTCGGTGAAATTCCCACTGAAGGATTAAGTTTATGTCTATCACGGTGATTTATCACGGCATGTCTCTGACCTAGCTGCGGAACCGTAGCCCTTTATGGTCCTTTTTTTTTTGGCGGACCATAGGGCTACGGATTTCACCCTATCAAAAACTTTCGAAAATGGGCGTTGAAAATTTTGCGCACCTTTTTTGCACGTTATTGTCATGAATTCGGGTCCGAGAACGATCAAACATATATGTATCGTTTCGTTAGATATTTATCTACATTCTTCTATACTTACTTACCTATTAATAATCACTTCCAGCTCATTATTATAACAAATGTCTCAATTGTGACAAGTCCCGCCTACTTCGTCAGCCATCTTGCTACTCCGGTAGTCTCGTTCTGAGGTGACTTGATTTTTCCAATTATAACCCTATTTTATTTATCACGTAAGGTAAGTAAGTATAGAAGAATGTAGATAAATATCTAACGAGACTATACATATATGTTTGATCGTTCTCGGACCCGATTTCATGACAATAACGTGCAAAGGTGCGCAAAATTTTCAACGCGCATTTTCGAAAGTTTTTGATAGGGTGAAATCCGTAGCCCTATGGTCCACCAAAAAAAAAAGGACCATGAAGGGCTACGGTTTCGCAGCTAGTCTCTGACCGTACTGTAACTTTCAAAACATCAGTGTGGATTTGCATATTCCATGATATGAATGAAATAACACATTTACCATATTCCCAGAACAAATATGTCTAGAAAATCCACAGGGGCTTGAACCGCTTTCATAGAGGTCACGCGGCCTATATACCCTATATACTAACAAGGGATGTAACGACCAACGTAGCCAAGCCACTACCAGTTCTGTTTCAGGCTTGAAAAAAATATTAAAAAATCAAACCTTCAAACAATGTTTGTTGACATTCGCTAGCATATTGATTTATCTTTCCGACGAGACATAATTTTTCACAACTGCTTCACTCTAGAAGTCAGAGCACCCCTGCAAACTTGAAACTTTGCTCCAAAATAGGACACCAACGTTTTGCTATGAACACACGGTAAAACTTCAAGAGTAAAGAGCACAATTGCGGACAATATCCGCATAAATCCTGACTGTCGTAAATACCTATGAACGCCTTCGACTCAACAATCACCAGAACAGTTCACATAGTGCAGACGAAAAGCAGTAACTGACGTTTTACACTCATTTTCACATAACAGTGAAATTCAATGTCATCGGATTTTAAGTGCCCCAGTTATGCTAGATTTTGTTTCATCTCCCTGAAAATTATGTTTGATTGGTTCTTTGAAACCAAACGTTAAAAATAAAACCCATTTAAAAGTGGATTAGTCTCAAAATTCCAACTGACGAGTACTAAATATCACAGAACAGATAAAATAATCTATGTCACAACTTAATGGTATTGTTTTTATCTATATAAAAGCAAATGCTATTCTGATGATACAAAGAAGCTGAAAGCAGGCAAACATCTATGGAACCAAACATTTTCAGACAACAATCTCTCTTTTTCAAGTGACATTTTGTTTTACAATATTGATCCTTTAAAAATTGTCGCATCATCCCAAGTAATTTACGAGTCCAGGACCGTTGGACCTTACCATTTTATTCAGTTATAACATATAGATATTATTTTCTCGTTAATTTAATCATCAAACAACAATATAACAAAGAAATGAAGCTTAACCTCACGTAACGAAGTGAAAAAAAAATTATAACACAAGCATTAGTATATTTTTAGTGCGTTAAGTTAAGAATGTAATCATACGGGACACTGTTGCAAACAAATGTATCAATTCTATATACATTTCCAGTGTGATATTACTCCTATTGACTACTAAAAACATGAAAAATGTCAGCATAAAGTTATAAAACTCCGATAAATTGTCAAAAAGAGGCGACAATGTAATTTACGAGATGTAATCTACGAGTCGACATATCGCTTAAAAGAGGGGTATTGGATTAAGGGAGTGCAACGGGCATGCCGATAGTAGTATATAGCGATTGTTTATAATCATTAGATGAAGAGCCGATTGCATAACCACGTGGTAACCCTAACCCTAACCCATAACCCTAACCCTAACCCTAACACCAAGACTCTAACCCTAACCCTAACACTAACCCTAACCAAAACAACAAGACCTAACCCTAACCATAACCTTAACGCTAACGCTAACCCTAACCATAACCCTAACACTAACCCTAATCCTAACCCTAATCCTAACCCTAACCCGGCTAACCCTAACAACAAAACCTAAAAAAAAAGTATTTATAATTAGATATATGCGATAAAATTCTTATCCGTAAATACATTTCTTATCTATCAAGATAACCCACTAACAATAGATAAGAGGAATGCGATACAATTCTTATCCGTTAAGTAAATAAAAACTACGTCTGTTATCCGATGTTTACCCGACAATCATATTGTAAACAAAGTCTTTATAATTAGATAATATACTCTTATGAATACGATACAATTCTTATCCGTTTAATCAAAGTAGATAAAGATCAATTTTAAATACAAACATCCTGACATCGACATCTCGAACTACGAAACAGACTATTGCAAAATACGTCACGATCTTTGATCACGTGGTGTAGTTCTAGAGTACAGTTAAATGGCGGACGATTCAAAGTGAAGTTTGGATTATTTTGTCGGATATACGCTGTACTATTTCACAAAACGAAATCACATAATCGAACGTCCATTTTATATAAATCCAATGCAGCGTTTGTACATCATTACAGTGTCTGGAAAGACATACGTCAAGACTGTAATCAATACGGTAAATATAAAGCGCCCGATATATTGTACCCTCTATCTATAACAATTCAACTGTTCAAACAATATTGTAAGTAAACAAATGGGCCACTTCTTTTGTTTCAATAGTAATAATAGACTAAAGTCTTATCCCTTAAGTAAACAAAAAGCACCCGTGCTAACAAGATTTGTTATCTATTTATATAAAGACTATACAGTGATTGTGCATACTAATGTCCAGAGATAACTCAATGTGTATGTTCAAAGGGAGGTAATTACATGTATTGTTAAGCGTATTCAATGGGAAGTAACTCTTAACGTACGTTAAAAACGTAACGTCATGAAAAATGCTACACGCGCGATCGTTGTCCATGTATTTTGTATGATAATTGGTACAATTTTCTAGAACGGGAGATAATTCAATGTGTATGGTTAAATGTACTCGCCGCTGTCAATATTTTATCCAGGTAGGTATGGGGAATATTAAGCAGGGCGTCAACAATAACGAAAATTATAATCCAATTCTTTTTATTTCATTCGTATATGTCTTTCAATTCGGCCTCGATCGTCTTTGGGTCTCGAGCGAAGAATTCATTCACGATATCTTCCAGAGTAAAGTTCCTATATCTGTATTTGACGAAGTGAACGCAATAAAGTCCACAGGTGTCGCCGTCCTCGGGTTGAACACGAACTGTGTTGAACTTGTATTGCAGTCCGTTGGCGATCAGCACGTTTCTGAAGCGACGGTGATACGTTTCCGGTGCTCGTCCGAACGAATCGAAAAATTCGGCGGGTCCTTCTTTTGGGAAATGAAATGCCACCCAATGTGTCCCTTTTCGATCGCAAGAGTCCGTGTTGACGACGAAACTATGGGTTCGGTTCTCTACTCGGGCGGGGAGTTGGTCGGCGCAACACACGGTCGCCGGCAGATCTTGAAGGTAGTATTCTAGTTCGTAGCCGTAGGTGCCTTCGTCTTCTCTCTTGGCGTCGACGGGACATCCACGTATCTGGTGATCTGTCAAACCCGACGCGTGAGCGAATACGAGTCCGCAGGGTCGACAGGCTAAGAGGTCCGGGTGTTCATCTTCCTCCACCTCTTGCGTGTCCACTTCTTTCTACTTTCTGCGGAAATGGACGAGACAAAACACGTGATCGTCTTTAAAACGGCATATTTCGAGGTTGTCGTCTCTCATGGATATTTCGATTTGTTGACCTATGCCACCACTCACTCGGTGATAGATCGGGTTTTCGAAAGTGACGTCGGTGACATCTTCGTTCAAGACACTCAACGATTGGAGAACGGGAATGTACGAATCTCTGACGTAAGAATTATCCATAAAATTACAGCGCACGTATATCCTTCGCGTCGGTGTGGTCAACTTGGGGACGAATGTAACCTCCAGAAGTGCGCATTCCCACGTTCCGTCCAAGACGTAAGGGTTTGGAAAATAGACTCGAAATCGTCCTCCTGCGTTATCGTTAAACATGTCTAGTGAGTCTTCGTTATTGACAAATACGTAAAACTGCTTCATCGTTCTCGAATTTTATTATTTTGTCCTCACACTCTTATAGGAATAAAGTTTATAAGAGGCGGTACTCTCTCTCTTATAGATTTACGAAAAAGAAAAAGACAGAAACTTTAGAAGAGGAAGACTTTACCTTCGATAATTGGTCATCATGTTTTGCGTCAGTTGTGACAAGACCTTCTCGAGGAGAGACGTCATGCTTAGACATTTTCGCAACAAACACGGAACCAGTCAACCGTATCCACAGAACCATCATGCGTATCCACCGCCACCACCGCCGCCGCCGCCATCACCGCCGCCGCCGCCATCACCAATACACACATATAAACAATCGTGGATATCCACCGCCGCCGCCGCCGTCAATGAAGGAGGGAACGAGTTTCGTTTCCGACAGCCGTTCACGGCAAACATTACGTTAAAACGCTGCTACAAAACTGTCGGGCTAAGATGACACCACCGCCGCAGAGAATCGTCTGGTTGTACAAGAGATGGAAAACCCTCTACGACGTCATCCGAAAGACCGTGTTCCCACGAGTAGAATTTCGTCGAGGCATCCCGATGGATCTGGACAGCGACGACTTCTTCGATCCCCGAATACGAAACGTGATAGTCTTGGACGACCTGATGTCGACCGCGGCCAAGGACCCGAGAATCAACGATCTCTTTACCGAGGGAAGTCATCACCGAAACTTCACGGTAATCTCTCTGAACCAAAACATGTACTTTGGTAAAGATACCACACATAGGAGAAATTGTCACTACCTGGTCCTGTTCAAGAATCCGATAGATCGACAACCCATCGCGACACTCGGAAGACAGATGTACCCCGGACGAGCTCACGACTTTTTACATAAATTCGAAAAGGTCACGAAGGAACCCTACTCGTACCTGGTCGTGGATTTGAAACCCGAAACCCCGGAATCGAGGAGACTATGTTCCAACGTCTTCGAGGAAGAAGCATCGGAGACCGATCACCGATTCTTTACGCACATTCGTTTTGGGAACGGATATCGAGAAAGAGGAAGAGGCGGAGGTAGAGGAGGAGGAGGAAGATGAACACCCGGACCTCTTAGCCTGTCGACCCTGCGGGCTCGTATTCGCTCACGCGTCGGGTTTGACAGATCACCAGATACGTGGATGTCCCGTCGACGCCAATAGAGAAGACGAAGGCACCTACGGCTACGAACTAGAATACTACCTTAAAGATCTGCCGGCGACCGTGTGTTGCGCCGACCAACTCCCCGCCCGAGTAGAGAACCGAACCCATAGTTTCGTCGTCAACACGGACTCTTGCGATCGAAAAGGGACACATTGGGTGGCATTTCATTTCCCGCCGAATTTTTCGATTCGTTCGGACGAGCACCGGAAACGTATCTCCGTCGCTTCAGAAACGTGCTGATCGCCAACGGACCGCAATACAAGTTCAACACAGTTCGTGTTCAACCCGAGGACGGCGACACCTGTGGACTTTATTGCGTTCACTTCGTCAAATACAGATATAGGAACTTTACTCTGGAAGATATCGTGAATGAATTCTTCGCTCGAGACCCAAAGACGATCGAGGCCGAATTGAAAGACATATACGAATGAAATAAAAAGAATTGGATTATAATTTTCGTTATTGTTGACGCCCTGCTTAATATTCCCCATACCTACCTGGATAAAATATTGACAGCGGCGAGTACATTTAACCATACACATTGAATTATCTCCCGTTCTAGAAAATTGTACCAATTATCATACAAAATACATGGACAACGATCGCGCGTATAGCATTTTTCATGACGTTACGTTTTTAACGTACGTTAAGAGTTACTTCCCTTTGAATACGCTTAAGAATAAGTGTAATTACCTCCCTTTGAACATACACATTGAGTTATCTCTGGACATTAGTATGCACAATCACTGTATATTATTTATATAAATAGATAACAAATCGTGTTAGCACGGGTGCTTTTTGTTTACTTAAGGGATAAGACTTTAGTCTATTATTACTATTGAAACAAAAGAAGTGGCCCATTTGTTTACTTACAATATTGTTTGAACATTTGAATTGTTATAGATAGAGGGTACAATATATCGGGCGCTTTATATTTACCGTATTGATTACAGTCTTGACGTATGTCTTTCCAGACACTGTAATGATGTACAAACGCTGCATTGGATTTATATAAAATGGACGTTCGATTATGTGATTACGTTTTGTGAAATAGTACAGCGTATATCCGACAAAATAATCCAAACTTCACTTTGAATCGTCCACCATTTTACTGTACTCTAGAACTACACCACGTGATCAAAAATCGTGACGTATTTTGCTATAGTCTGTTTCGTAGTTCGAGATGTCGATGTCAGGATGTTTGTATTTAAAATTGATCTTTATCTACTTTGATTAAATGGATAAGAATTGCATCGTATTCATAAGAGTCTATTATCTAATTATAAAGACTTTGTTTACAATATGATTGTCGGGTAAACATCGGATAACAGACGTAGTTTTTATTTACTTAACGGATAAGAATTTTATCGCATTCCTCTTATCTATTGTTAGTGGGTTATCTTGATAGATAAGAAATGTATTTACGGATAAGAATTTTATTGCATATATCTAATTATAAATACTTTTTTTTAGGTTTTGTTGTTAGGGTTAGGGTTAGGGTTAGTGTTAGGGTTATGGTTAGGGTTAGCGTTAGCGTTAGGGTTATGGTTAGGGTTAGGTCTTGTTGTTTTGGTTAGGGTTAGTGTTAGGGTTAGGGTTAGGGTCTTGGTGTTAGGGTTAGGGTCTTGGTGTTAGGGTTAGGGTTAGGGTTACCACGTGGTTATGCAATCGGCTCTTCATCTAATGATTATAAACAATCGCTATATACTACTGCCGATTCATTTTCATTCAGAGCAATAAGTTTCATGGCGGCATGGCTTGAAATTAAAAAAAAACGACAATCTAAACTGAAACATCGAAGTCAGCTATCAGGTAAGTCATGTAATTTAAATTCCTTATATTTTGTTAACAAAAGCAATTTGCAAATTTTTTTATGTACATTTTCAAAAAAGCAATATTAAAGTTTCCCTTCAATATGTTTACAATGGGTTGTCACGTTGCGATCACAAGTGATTGAAACTGCAAGTTATGTCCCGTAAATTACCGCATTTTGTCCCGTATATTACACAATATAATTAAATGAATAAAATGTTACAGATAAAAAAAAAAGGACTACACTATTGATTCCATCAGAGCACAATGAACATGTATATAGTTTATTGTCCAGAAACAAATTGAAATCATCATTTACAAATAAAGACTTGTGCTTATGTGGAAGAAGACGAAAATGACATGTTTCTAGTATTACTGTTTGAAATATTTGTTATATATTTCCTGTTCAGTTATATTGCATATGATTTTAAAAATCAAATTTTCACGGAACACGTTTAAGTAGTGATGCAAATAGTGCAATGAATATGAACAATAAGCAAAGACTGGCATTTCAGTTTGTTGTCCCGTAAATTACGTTCGTCCCGTAAATTACATTACTCTTTTTAAAACCTGCATCTCACCACTCATACTTTGTCTGTTTTAACCAATGAAATTGATAAAGAATGTTTTATTAATGAATTTAAAAAGATTTTAGAGTTATATCAGGCATTTACTGTATTTTTTTCGCTCAGTAATTTACAAGTCAAAAATATGTAATTTACGAGACATAGATTTTAAAATGTGCCAAGAAGTGTCATTTATTCCCAATGAAATTAACTTTCATAATATCAAATCATTAGCCATAGTACATGTATATAATGGTGAAGAATTTTACAGATAATCACAATTCAATTTTAAAATGATTTTGGAAGAAAACATTTGCTCAAAGAAAACTTTAGCAAAATTGTTTCACGTTCCAATTGTTTATTATATTTTGTTTCTGTAACCAAATTGTTCAATGAACGAATTTTAGTTGTTGTATTTGAGAATGTTCTGTTTATTAAATTGTCTACTGACGCCACACAAGGTGTTTTACTTCATGAATATGTGCAAACAGGACAGGCCACCCTAGCCTCGTAGATTACACTTGAATGTTCAAACATGTTTTGGTTGGAACCTATGAAATTGTTATTTCTAACTTGATGCTGAAGAAAATTTGGGGAAATGTTCCCTTGATATATATTTTTCCAATGGAAGATAAACCATATTAAAAATCTTTCAAAAGATTTTGCTCAATTTTATCAGTGAGATCACGCTTATAAGGAAATGAGTGATTTACAGTCCGGTATAAATCCTTTCAAATGTTGGTAGCCATTGTTAAAAATACACAGCAGCAAATGAAATCTGTCATCTGATTGGTTAATATTTCTCACTGCAGGGTAAGTGTTTTTACTTATTCGTAACATATAAGAAATATTGTAAATGATTTTTAGGTATATTATAATCATATAAAATTACTTCTAAAAGTAATTCTCACTGAATTTTTTTTAAAGCATATATTTCAAGCGTTATCAGAATGTGGGCGTGTCGTAAGAAATATTAACCAATCAGATGACAGATAATTTTCATTTGCTGCTGTGTATTTTTAACAATGGCTTCCAACATTTGAAAGGATTTATAACGGACTGAAAAACGTGAGTTACTGCTTTTCGTCTGCACTATGTGAACTGTTCTGGTGATAGTTGAGTTGAAGGCGTTCATAGGTATTTACGACAGTCAGGATTTATGCGGATATTGTCCGCAATTGTGCTCTTTACTCTTGAAGTTTTACCGTTGACTGTGTCCATAGCAAAACGTTGGTGACCTATTTTGGAGCAAAGTTTCAAGTTTGCAGGGGTGCTCTGACTTCTAGAGTGAAGCAGTTGTGAAACATTATGTCTCGTCGGAAAGATAAATCAATATGCTAGCGAATGTCAACAAAGATTGTTTGAATGTGTGATTTTTAATATTTTTTTCAAGCCTTAAACAGAACTGGTTGTGGCTTGGCTACGTTGGTCGTATACATCCCTTGTTAGTATATAGGGTAGCTGCGGAACAAATAAAAAGGACCATAAAGGGCTACGGTTCCGCAGCTATATATAGGGTATATAAGCCGCGTGACCTCTATGAAAGCGATTCAAGCCCCTGTGAGAAAATCCAACTAACAGTAACTGGCAATATCTGGAATAACGCTCAAACATGTCTGAGGAGGCACAATAAGAAATAAACAGTTATATTTCTGACTATTAAAAGGTATTTTCAATTTAGAATTTAGTCTGAAAATTATAAAAAGGCGTTTACACGCTTCCGGGGGCTTTTCCCCCTGATCCGCTTTGCCCTCTGCCCCAAAACCCCGCAGGGAACAATATCGCCCAGACCCCACCTTGGCCTCACTTTATTCAGACCCTGCCTATGGCCGTGACATTTAGCTATTTGAATGAAAAGTTTAATCTGTCACCATTTTCAAAATATAGCTTCATCATTATTGAACGGTGATTAATAAAGTTTTAGACTATTTCTATATCCACGTGTGACCGTAAATCGGTCAGTTAAGACATTTCCTTGTAATTTTCATTCAAATTGGTATTTATATCAAAGATAAATGCCATGTTTACTTGGGCACTTAAGCCAAATAAAATACCAAAACATCGTTTAATTTGATGAAGAAATGTCGGCTCGCTGATCATTTTTGTTTGCATATATTTTGTCATTCTCTATCCAGAGTTGTCGTTCCTACTACGCTACACAACATCTCTGTCAACGCTCATTACACAATATTTTTTGTAAAATTTAGAAGCAGTAAAAAAAATCTACTTCAAATTGTTTTAATTATTGTAAATATCAATAAAGATGAAAATAAATCACTCATTTCACATCAATTCTCTCTTAATAATGATTTGTGATCGTTTTTAACTTTTTAATTTTTACCTCCGCAAAATAGTTCTCCAAGAAGTGGGGGGTAAAACCATTTTTTAGAGAGAATTGATTTTGATTCCGAGCCAACCAGTCTTTGCTCTTTCTCCTTAATGTTGCGTGCTCAGTGGAGAAGCAACAAATACCAAATTTATAGTCTTTGGTTTGATCCGACAGGGGCTCGAACCCACGATCTATCGCACTCGAGACGAGCACGCTAACCATTGTCTCCGGGTACTCCGGTTTCCTCCACCAATAAAACTGACTGCCACGATATAACTGAAATATTGTTGAAAGTGGCGTTAAACACCATAAACTAAACTACCCAAACTTTACTATGCGAAGTGTATAACATTGAAATTCGACAGAAACATTCACAATAGTTTTTATTAAACGCTTGTTGCTTATTGTTCTGTATTCTTTCAACANAACTTTAATTCTGCAACCCAATCATAGATATTGATGATTTTCCAAACTAATAAACTTTAGAATTATAATAAAAAAAAATATTGTAACAAGAAGCCATAAATATAGTAAATCATTCATAACTTACCTGGAAAAAATGTCACCTCTTTCAATAAAAAAAATGATGATAATTACCTGTTCAGAGACTTCAAGTTTTGCTGTAGGTGTTAGAAAACCTTGAGATTGTTTTGTGAATTGCACATGTGTATAGACATCATAAAAAACACACAAAGATTTTAATATCATACATATTTATTAATAAATTTAACAAAAAATGACCCTGCTGTCATTTTTCACAGTACTGAAGAACTAGTTAAGTTATATAATATCATTATCAGAGAAGATGTTAACCGAAATATGATGGTACGTGTATAATCGTTTTTAACAAAATAGTCATTCACAAGATTAACAAGGAATTATATGGAGTCATCTTCCTATTTATCTACATTATATACAGTTAATCTTTTGTTGAGAGTGTGAGGAAGAATTATGACAAAAAAGAATGGAGAGAATTCTGATCATTTTTTTAAGTCTTCAAAGTTTGAAAAGACATTTTCCGAAACACATGCTGTCCCATACGTAAGCCATATTTTCATGAAAAGTACATGCTTGAAATATAAGATCTTACTTTTTACTTGAATGGTATCAAGGTACATAAGTATAAATAACTTTGGTTTTGACTATCACCAATTAATGTAGACAAGACAAGACATCAAAGTCAATCTGAAACGTCCCATATCATGATATGTAACACTTTTTTTTTGTCCCATACGTAAGGTAGAATTTTTCTCTTAAATTCCTTTACTGACTTGCATTCTTTGCATCATTACATCTCTAATACACTGATGACTACATAAACATAGGTTTAACTCCTTATATCCATCCAAAAAGTTGTTGATAGAGATGTAAGAGTGTTTGCTCTTTCTTCCCAAACTTAACAAAATATTTCCATTTTGTCAAGAATAAGCTAAATAAACAGTCACATTTGTAAAAAAGTAGAAAACTAATAAATAAGAATACATTGCATTACTTTATAAATTAAATGTAAGTGAAATCCACAACAAAATAAATATTGCTAACTTTTGTCCCATACGTAAGATGTTGGGATTACACTATATAGTCCTATATGTGACAAAAAATATAAAGTTTTTCTTGTTAGAATGTGTCAAATGCTACAATTTTAATTATGAATACTATACAATGTGTTGACTACTTAGTTAAATCAGCTTAGTCAGTCTAAAATGTGTTAATTATTTGCAAGAAACAAGAATTGGCATTTGTATTTGCTTATTTTTTGGAAAAAGAATAGTTGTCTGGTGATC
>MJUT01015593.1:8398-50462 GCA_002080005.1 Gigantidas platifrons | reverse complement strand
TATGACGATGCACAAACACTTAGAACCAACATCTGGTAAGCTATGACGATACACAATCTGTCAGAACCAATGTCTGGTAAGCTATGATGATACACACTCTCTCAAAACCAAAATATAGTAAACTATGACGATAGACACACTCTTGGAACCAACGTATGGTAAGTTATGACGATACACATACTCTCAGAACCAACGTCTGGTAAGTTATGACGATACACAAACTCTCAGAACCAACGTCTGGTAAGTTATGACGATGCACAAACTCCCAGAACCAACATCTGGTAAGCTATGATGATACACACACTCTGAGAACCAACGTCTGGTAAGTTATGACGATGCACAAACTTTCAGAACCAATGTCTGGTAAGCTATGACGATACACACTCTCTCAAATCCAAAACATGGTAAACTATGACGATAGACACACTCTTGAAACCAACGTCTGGTAAGTTATGACGATACACAAACTCTCAGAACCAACGTCTGGTAAGTTATGACGATGCACACACACTTAGAACCAACATCTGGTAAGCTATGACGAAACACACTCTCTCAAAACCAAAACATGGTAAACTATGACGATAGACACACTCTTGGAACCAACGTCTGGTAAGCTATGACAATACACATACTCTCAGAACCAACGTCTGGTAAGTTATGACGATACACACACTCTTAGAACCAACGTCTGATAAGTTATGACGATGCACACACTATCAGAACCAACGTCTGGTAAGCTATGACAATACACAAACTCTCAGAACCAATGTCTGGTAAGCTATGACGATACACACACTATGCGAACCAGTGCATTGTAAGCTATGACGATACACACACTCTCAGAACCAACGTCTGGTAAGTTATGACGATACACACACTCTTAGAACCAACGTCTGGTAAGTTATGACCATGCACATACTCTCAGAACCAACGTGTGGTAAGTTATGAAGATGCACAAACTCTCAGAACCAACGTGTGGTAAGCTATGACGATACACAAACTCTCAGAACTAATGTCTGGTAAGGTAAGATCAGGGTTAGAAATTAACTTTTGTAGTTACTAGCCCAAAGGGCTAGTAGAAGATATCAATCACTAGTCCTTAGAAATCCCAACTAGTCATGTAGATGCGGCGAGCACCCTTCAGGATGCGAATTGGCTAAGGGGGTCTGGGGGTATGTCCCCCCCTCCAGATAAATGTTGTAAATCTAGATGCAAAAGCCTGCAATCTGAGAGTTTTTTGGAGTGAAAATGTCTTTCTCAAAAAGACAGTTTTGAGGGTGTTTTTTTTCCTTCAAATATGAAAATAATGAAATTTGATATGATTGCCAATGAGATAGCTACCAAAGAACACAGGACAATGATTTCACAGTTTAGCCCTTCAATGATTAGCAAAACCCATAATACCATGAAGCAAAATACTGTAAATGTCATACCCTTTCAAAGCACTTAAATTGTAGTTTTTATTTTAAGTCAAAAATTTGTTATTTAAACAGTTTGGATCAATAAACACATGTATCAATACATCAATTTTACATAGTTTTAATTGTTACCTACATGAAAATCTGCATTTTATAATCATTTTCAGTACTTTATTACAACAACAAAATATTTAAAACGATATATTTTAACAAATATTATCATTGTTCTTCTTTTCCCAATCGCCGCGATTTGCAGATCGACATGAAGAGAAGAAACCATAATCCACGTTTTAAGACATTAACTTTGTGTTATTTATTTGAAAATCTGGATTTAATAATCAATTTCCGTACTTTATTACAAAATTTGTTTATTTAAAACGATATATTTTAGCAAATATTGTCATTATTCTTCTTTTCCCAATCGCGGCGATTTGCAGATGGACATGAAGAAAAGACGCCATAAATATTTTATAAATGAAATTATATTTTGTCAATATCAAATTCGTGCTTGAATTTTGGAAAACAAAAAAGCGCTTTAAACAACGTAGTTTTATAAGTAATTTTCAAGCGCATGTTTGACACAGTTGTAAATGGCGTATCATAAAGGACAGAAACGAACAGGGACAATAATGGCTTTCCAACTCTTCGTGATACATACCAGTCTCTATTTTTTTTACTAGCCCAAGCGGACAAGTACCTAGGAGATATGTGTTGTCCGTGGGGAAAATTACTAGTCTCGGACTAGCGGACAATCGTTAATTTCGAACCCTGAAGATGATACACACACTATGAGAACAAGTGCATGGTAATTTATGACGATACACACACTCTCAGAACAAACGACCGGTAAGCTATGACAATACGCAAACTTTCAGAACCAATGTCTGGTAAGTTATGAAGATACACAAACTCTCAGAACCAACGTCTTGTAAGCTATGACGATACACAAACTCTCAGAACCAATGTCTGGTAAGCTATGACGATACACACACTATGAGAATCAGTGCATGGTAAGCTATGACGATACACACACTTTCAGAATCAACGGCTGGTAAGCTAGGACGATACACAAACTTTCAGAACCAATGTCTGGTAAGTTATGAAGATACACAAACTCTTAGAACCAACGTCTGGTAAGTTACTAGTATGACGATGCACACACTCTCGGAACCGTCGTCTGGTGAGATACGATGATACACAAACTCTCAGAACCAATGTCTGGTACGATATGACGATACACACACTTTCAGAACCAATGTCTGGTAAGATATGACGATACTCACTCTCTGAACCGATTTCTGGTTAGTTATGACGATACACAAGCTCTCAGAATAAGTGCCTTGTAATATTTGACGATACGATATCTGGTAAGTTCATTTGTTAATCTACAACTGATATGACGATACACAAACTCAGAACCGGTGTCTGGTAAGTTCATTTATTAACGTACAAGTGTTATGACGATACTCAATCTATAAGAACCAATGTCTGGTAAGCTCATTTGTTAACCTACAACTGCTATGACGATACACAACGTCTGGTAAGATATGATGATGCACAAGCTCTCAGAACCAATGTCTTATAAGCAATGACGATACACAAACTTTCAGCACCAGTGTCCTGGAAGTTTTGACGATACACAAACTCTCAGAACCAACGTCTGGTAAGCTATGACGATGCACAAACTCAGAACCAATGTCTGGTAAGCTATGACGATACACACACTATGAGAACCAGTGCATGGTAAGTTATGACGATACACACACTCTCAGAACCAACGTCTGGTAAGCTATGACGATACACACACTATAAGAATCAGTGCATGGTAAATTATGACGATACACACACTCTCAGAATCAACGGCTGGTAAGCTATGACGATACACAAACTTTCAGAACCAATGTCTGGTAAGTTATGAAGATACACAAACTCTTAGAACCAACGTCTGGTAAGTTACTAGTATGACGATGCACACACTCTTGGAACCATCATCTGGTGAGATACGATGATACACAAACTCTCAGAACCAATGTCTGGTACGATATGACGATACACACACTATGAGAACCAATGTCTGGTAAGATATGACGATACTCACTCTCTGAACCAATTTCTGGTTAGTTTTGACGATACACAAGCTCTCAGAACCAACGTCTGGTAAGTTATGGCGATACACAAATTCTCAGAACCAATGTCTGATAAGCAATGTCGATACACAAACCCTCAGAACCAGTATCCTGGAAATTATGATGATGCAAAAATGCTCAGATGACATTTTGGGTTGTCCATATTCTCATATGCCCGGATGATATTTTGGGTTGTACCTATTATCATATTCTCCGATGAAATTTTGGGCTGTACAGATTCTGATATTCTCAGATGGAATTACACATATTGGGTTTTGAATTTTCTCATATTCTCAGATAACATTTTGGTTTGTCCACATTCTCATATTCTCAGATGACATTTTTGGTTGTACATAATCTCATGTTCACTGATGATATTTATCCCCCCGGGATAGCGGTGAGGGGATATAGTAATAGCGGCCGTCTGTGTCTGTCTGTCTGTCCATCCGTCACACTTTCTTGTTTACGCGATAACTTGAGTAAACATGGATAGATTTGAATAATATTTTGCATGTGGCTTGTAATTATCATTATCTTGGATGGGTTCTAACATGGAAATATTTTAAGCAAAATGTTTTGGGGGAAAATCTTAATTTTGGTTGAAAAATCAACAATTTTGAGAATTGTGTCTTGTTTACGCGATAACTTTAGTAAACATGGATAAATTTGAATAATATTTTGCATGTGGCTTGTAATTATCATTATCTTGGATGGGTTCTAACATGGAAATATTTGAAGCAACGGTTTTGAGGGAAAATCTTAATTTTTGGTTGAAAAATCAACAATTTTGAGAATTGAGTTTTGTTTACGCGATAACTTGAGTAAACATGGATAGATTTGAATAATTTTTTGCATGTGGCTTGTAATTATCATTATCTTGGATGGGTTTTAACATGGAAATATTTGAAGCAAAAGTTTTGGGGGAAAATCTTTGTTTTTGGTTGAAAAATCACCAATTTTGAGAATTGTGTCTTGTTTGTGCGATAACTTTAGTAAACATGGATAGATTTGAATAATCTTTGCATGTGGCTTGTAAGTATGTTATACATTAAGACTGCAAGGCTGCTTTCTATAAAACTAAATATTATGCAAGTGCGGGGGGATACGTCGCACATTCATGCGCTAGGCGGTTCTTTTATTTGGGTTGTGCATATTCTCATATTCTGAGATGCTCTTTTAGTTTGTACATATTCTCAAATGATATTTTGGGTTGAACATATTCTCCTATTCTGAGATGACATTTTGGTTTGTTCATATTCTCACATGACATTTTGGTTTGTACATATTCTCATATTCTCAGATATGACACTTTGGATTGTACATATTCTCATATTCTCAGATATGACACTTTGGATTGTACATATTCTCATATTCTCAGATGATATTTTAGTTTGTGCATATTGTCATATTCTCAGATGATATTTTGGGTTGTAGATATTCTCATATTCTCAGATGATATTTTGGGTTGTACATATTCTCATATTCTAAGATGACATTTTGGGTTGTTCATATTCTCACATGAGCTTTTGGGTTGTTCATATTCTCATATAACATTTTTGGTTGTACATACTTTTACACGAGGTATAGCGCTGTACATATTTGCATATGGCATTTTGGTTTGTACATATTTTCATATTCTCACACGATATTTGGGTTGTACATATTCTCAGTTGACATTTTGGGTTGTACATATTCTCATATTACATTTTGGATTGTTCATATTCTCATTTGATATTTTGCGTTGTACATATTTTGATATTTTAACATAACATTTTGGGTTGTGCATATTCTAGCATCAATTTTGAGTTTTACATATTCTCAGATGACATTTTGGGTTGTACATATTCTCACATGACATTGTGGGTTGTATATATTCTCACATGACGTTTTGCGATATACATATCTTCATATTCTCAGATGGCATTTTGGTTTGTACATATTCGCAGATGACATTTTGGTTTGTACATATTTTCATATTCTCAGATGAAATTTTAGGTTGTACAGTTTCTCAAATGACATTTTGTGTTGTATATACTCTCAAATGATATTTTGGGTTGTACATATTCTCATATGACATTTTGGCTTGTACATATTCTCAGATGACATTTTGGATTGTACATATTCTCATATGAAATTTTCGGTTGTACATATTGTCATATGATATTTTGCTTTGTACATATACTCATATTCTCAGAAGACATTTTGAGTTGTACATATTGTCATAGGACATTTTGGGCTATGCATATTATCACATGACATTTTAGGTTGTACATAGTCTTAGATGACATTTTGGGTTATGCATACTCTCAGATGACGTTTTGGGTTGTACATATACTCATCTGACATTTTCGTTAGTACTTCTTGTCATTTGACATTTTGGGTTGTACATACTCTCATATTCTCTCAAAACATTTTGGGTTGTACGTATTTTCACATGGCTCAAAGCGCTGTCAATATTCACATATGATATTTTGATCTTTACATATTCTCAGATGACATTTTGGGTTGTACATATTCTCATATCATATTTTGAGTTGTACACATTCTCATATGATATTTTGGGCTGTACATATTCTCATATGACATTTTTGGTTGTGCATATTCTCATATTCTCAGATGACATTTTGGGTTGCACAGATTCTCAGATGACATTTTGGGTTGGACATATTCTCAGTTGACATTTGGGGTTGTACATATTTTCATATTCTCAGAGGATATTATGGGTTGGACATATTCTCATATTATCAGATGATATTTTCAGTTGTACATATTCTCATATTCTCACATGTACATATTCTCAGGTATCAGGTAATATATTGGTTTACGATATCGTGCTACCAATGGTGTTATTTATAGTCACATTATTATTTTATTATTATATTCTTTGCAGCTCCCAGTACAACACCTGGTGGGTAACCTTTATCTGTAACATTTATGTATCCCATCGCTTCTGATTATAACACAATTATCACAATGCTGTTTCGTATTTAAATTACGGTGTGTTTGACTTTTCCGATCATTTTATTTTGTCAAACGTTGGGATCAACAATCAACAATTGTCGTTACAAAAAGAAAATTAAGAAACCTGACGGCTCAGGGGATATAGAAAACAGACAGGGAATATGAACCGGTTTCCCCTGTGAAACCCGAATAACAATTATATTCTACTGGAGTGTTCGGATTAAACTAGCACTCTAAAAAAACACTCACAATTTCAAACTGTGACACTTTTCCGGATAACAATGATCCTAATGACTTGAGTGTACAGATATCACTGACCATTACCATTACTAAAATATAGAAAAAAGCTGTCCATTTCTGCAATGCAGCGCACACTTGTTTAATCCATGCATTGTTCGGTCATTCGTGGTCTCATTCTAAAAAATGAAAACATTTCGATTAGTAATACTATATAAATTAATTTTTAAAATTATGTTTATTTGCTCAACGTTAACATTAAAGACAGTTCTTAAAAATCTGTCAAAATATTTAAATTATTTTGTTCAAGGACACTGTCCTCTTTACGATTTGATTTTCTTAAGAATAAATTGCAGTTTGATTATAAAAAGATATATCACTTTGACTGTTTTGTACCAATATATGTCTACTATGTATTTGTAGGTAACATGAGAAAATTTCCTCAAAATAACATTCAGCCTTTAATTTCTTTGAATGGAATTGGAAGTATATGATAAATAGGTATTTGTCAATCTTCATATCACACCCCATATCAACCCACGAAGACTATATTAGCTCTCGCGCTTTGAACCACTTATGTAATATGGGTGTCTCGGGTTGATATGGGGTATGATAAGAAAATTGCCATATAATAACCTTTTATATTGCCCTCAAAATAAGTAATTATTAAATAATTATTGTATGTCAGTTTTGTAACATATATTCCTGTTGGTTTTAGTTCAGTCACATGGGGTATTTTATTCTATGGTTAATAGCCAAATTATTGCCTTTTGTATTATGAACTGTGACTAATATAAATAGAGATATGATGTCCCAGTCCTACTGTCAAAGAAGGTTTCACTCTGTACATGTGAATTGGAATACTGTGTGTATGGTACGTCTGGTATGCTGAATAAACTATTAACAGTCTACATGTTCTAACTAAATAAACACAACGATTATATAACCAAAACAATCATTTATTATACTAACATGGTACTATACATAAATATACACTTGAATATAAATTTGAAAACCTGGGGACTAACAGCTGTTTGACATAAATTTAGAAAACTGAAATAATTTAGAGTGATCCCCCTTTATCCATAGAAAATAAAAAAGATTGCAAAATTAGTATCGAATCGGCCAAATACAGATGCAAATAAAGTGAAGCAGCCGTAGCCCCAAAGTTTAAATGTCCAGGCTGTATAACATAATTTGAACCGGCTCATTTGATAGAGTTATGTCCCCTTTCATATAACGCGCGAATGATCGCTCTTAACAGGAGCATACCGCAACAAACAATGAATATATTATGCATGCAATGAAACAGATTACAAAATAGTCAAATACAGTTTTTATTGGGTCTACTATATCTCAGGTACGCAATTGTCAAATTGCTGACTCATGTATAATGTATACAAATGTCTATAGTAATAACATTAGAGAGACGTCATATGTCATAAGACCATAGCCTTTATTATCACCACTAATTCATAGTTTACGTCAGTCCAGCACATACACATAGTAACATGTGTTAACGATTGGATTTAACGATCGCTGAGTCCGCACTTTGCCGATCCTGTAGATGTTTTCAGATTCACATTTCTGCTTCCGTAATGGTAAAACTACAGTGGAAAATATATATCAGATCAAACATCGCTTTTTACTGATATTTCAGAGTAATATTGCTTTGACTTGTATTTATTGAAATAGCTATAAATCTAGTTTCACAATCAATTCATAAATCATAACGCATTCAGTTTGAAAACAAACCATGCTGCTCTTGGAAGAGGATTTCATTGTGATATTCACATTCTGATAAAAATTATCACCCTCGACCTCTGCTCAAGTTCCTCATGCCATGACAGTATGTTTGTAGAGTACAAGTATATATTATTACATGCAAAGCTGATTGTATTCGATGGAACTTTTTAGCACTTTACTTCTAATTTTCAAACTTACGATAACTGGCAAATGGTCTATTTCGTAGATGTATCCATCCACACGATTGTTTTATACCACTTCATTAACTGTCATTCCTTCATAATAATTTTTAGCAATAACAATACCAAATAACAATTGAAACTTTACTTCTTTGTTTTAGGCAACTCCTCAGGAGGACTATCTCTTGGTATATCACTACCCACCACCATCATAGCTGCAGTTGTCGTATGGCTCAGAAACCAGATTACATTTTCATAAATGTGTCCATTCCTGTATATATTAGTAACTACTTTAGTAATCCTCTATGCTTATGTATTGTAATAGTTTATTGAGAAAATAAGATATATATAAACATTTGATAAAATTTGAATGATATTTGTTGTTTAATGTATGCACCATTGTGATAATATATTAATAGAAATACTGTTGGTGGGTATCACCTTCCCAGAAGTCAGGAATTTAGTGATCACGTGACTTTAATTGATGGTTGAGATTTGGGTTGTTTGTGTTTATCGTCACTTTCATATAAAAACAGTGATGAAAACTGTATGAACATGTATTACATTTATGGAATATGTAACTTTACTTTCAATTCACATAAACATCTAACAAAATATGATGACAGTTTTTTACAACTTCATGATTTTGTTTGTTTTGTTTTGTTATGTTTTGTTTGTTTTTCGTTTTGTTTTTGTTTTTTGTTTTTTTTTACCATTGCTGGCTTACATATTTTTGTTATTAGATATCATTTGAGTCGAACTCTATTGTTAGAATGTTTAGCAGTAATATATGTTTAATCTTAAAGACCAGGTCCAGAGTATAAAAGGGAGACAATTCTTAAAATCATGGACGATTTAAATATGTGGACAGTGTTATGGACTCGACAACAATTTTTTGTTTAAAAAATTAATTTGCAATCTTTTGAAACAAAAAAATTAACAGATAAGTCAGAGCTCAAAAAGGGGACATTTTAAGATGAGAATATAAAAATATAAATAATAGATAAGAAAAATATTACAATTTGAAATTCTGAGGCAGAGGTGATGTCAAAATTCAAATTTTGGTAATTGACAAGTAGGCGGAGACAGTCATGGCAACAGCTTCTAGTTTATATTTACAACGGAAGTAGTGAACAGCATGTGATCTATAATCTACAGCATGCATTGATAAATTGATAATCTGCTTACTAATTAAATAGATTCGTTTATCAAATAATCCACTCAACTGGCATTGCAAAATCCATGTAATTATTACAAATACTATCTTAATATAGTATTACTTAGTTAGATCAAAAATATGTAAATAAAATATTCACAGAACTGACCCATATAGGGGATACCATCAGGATTTGGATGCTATCCTGGATCCTCTCACAAATTTCAAACATAGTAAGGCATAATATCATGCTTAGGTAGTTTTATTGTTTAGGATTTGTGGACAAAGCACCTAACTTTCTTGATTGATTTCTGTCATGAATCTCTCCAAACTTCCAGATGATACATCATTTTCCTAAAATATCTATGCATGTATTTTTCTTTCCTCATACTGGTTTATTATAATTATGTGCTTTTGGTGACTCCGTTATCTCATCTGTCTGTGTGGCCTCATTCACATGGGTGACTTATATTTGTCATTTACCATCCCATCCATAGTATCCAAACAAACTAAATAATGTCTCTTTTTGTTCTTCAGTAACTATAAGTGATCCTTTCTAATATTTCAGTTATTGTATCAATGGCATCAATATACTGTATTTTCTTCAGCAAATATTCCCTCCAAAAATCAACATCTGAGATATAAAATACCTGTATCATATTTCAAGTGTACCAATAAAATCTTGAACTGTAAGCACATGTCTGAGGGAGGTTTTTGGGGGGATAAATAAAATAATTGGTTCTTTATTTGTATGAGTTAATCAGGTGAAACAACAAAATTAATTCCAAAAATATTATCACTTGGATAGCTGTACTTCCAAAATTTAATGAACCAAACTAATTAACAAAAATATGCATTTGATGGTACTGCTGTTACCTTTTTCAAAATGTCATGCATGCCTATAATGAAAGGGTCAAAATCGGATAAACATTATGTTGTTTTTTTTTTTTTACTTTCAATTTTAATGTTATAATCTAGATCTGTATAATTGGATACTGCATTCATTTATCTCATAAAATCATGGTAAGATGGTTATATCAGAAGTCTTACTGTCCATGCTTTCATTCACATGTTCTTGTTTGCATGCACAGAAGCTTTATCTAAAAATAATCAGTAAGCGTGTCCATTACCAATAGGCTTAATTGATGTAGGGTGTACATTTTCTAGGTCATGCCTGGCCTTTAATCTAACAAAATAGAGAATGAAATGGTATGTTAATTTGTAACATGTAGTGAATTATATTAATTATCATTATAATGTATATTCAAATGTAAACCAGTGCTTCAAAAGAAGATTTCAAAATTGAGTAAAATATATATTTATATATTATCTTTTTTATTGCCATATGCATAATAATAATGTAGGACCAGTCTGGTAGAAAAGACACCCGAAAAGCTATGACTCGAAAGTAACCAATGCTATGTTTACACTTACCTATTATGATAAAATACAAACAAAGGGGGCTGTAGTGTTTAATGATACTTTCAACAATATTTCAGTTATATCGTGGAAGTCAGTTTTATTGGTGGAGAAATCCGAAGTACCCAGAGAAAACCACCGACCTGCCACAAGCCATTGTCAAACTTTATAACATAATGTTGTATCGAGTACACCTCCCATTAGCGGGATTCGAACTGACATAGGTAGTCATAAATCCAACAATATACGACCACGACGCCATTCTCCCCGCCCCAAAAGGAGTCTAGATATTAACAGACAATACAGTCAATGAAAAGCGCTTTGCAAATACTAGTCAAAGAGAGTGATGATTAATTCAAAATAGTTCATTACAATTTAAGGAGGCAGAACGTGTTTTTCCTGTGTAGAAGAGTGCAAAAGTCAGAAGAATGAAATGATGAAGTCCGTTTACACAAACAACAACAGTGCAAGCACAAGTCACCCCCTCCCGGTTTTCTAGTACAACTCTTTTCAGTTACACTAGAATGACTCACTTGTTATCCCCTCGCCAACGAAGTTGCACAGGGATATAATAATGCTTCCGTCCGTCCGTCATTCCGTAACATCCTTATGAACACTCTAGAATCAACATCCTTCAATGGATTTTGACCAAATTTGGTACATAATTAGTCCTTAGGAGAATCGGGAACTCTGTTGATTTTCAAGGTCAAAGGTCAAGTTCACCGGGTCAAATTTTTAGGCGAGGGGATATGCCACGCTTTGCGTTGCCCCTGTTCATCTGGTGTTGGTTTCCTATAAATTTTTACCAGGACATCTCCTTTCCAATTGTCAGATGAAATGCTTGCATAGGTATATGGAAACTAAATATGTATATTTGTCTTGGAATAAATATTCACAAAATCTGGAAATACTTAAAAACAATACTCATAACGGTGCATTACAATTACGGGGAAAAAAACCCATAACATTTGTACGAATTAAGAAAAAGCAATTATCGCAGGTAAAATAGACCAATTACAGGTAAAATATCAGTTAACTGCTGACAGTACTTGTGGTGAATTTTAATGTACATGTATATGACAGTTGTATATCCAGCCTCTTCCCTTTTCTTCGAAATAATTTGGGAGTTTCAAGGTTGTATTATAAATTGTGACCTTTCATTTATTATCTGAATTACTTCATAACGACAATAGATGCAGAAAATGTAGCCAATGGAAATTATCTTGGACGTAAAAGGCTCAACGTTTTACTGTTTCGATGTAAGATACGATACTTCTGTTATGACCACAACCCTCGTTTGGAATACACAACTGTGCTGTACATTGACAATGAGTTCATAGACTCAATAAGGGTCAATACTTCTTTCAAAAAGTCAATTGATGCCATTATTGTTCAAAGGTCAATAATTCGAAGATTTTTGCAATTGCACTTCCAATCATCTAACATTGAACGGGATGGTATCGATGTCAGTATCACGTCCTAGATTCTAACCTTCTGAAAAAAAATCAATTAAAGGCTTGGGACGTGATACCATACCTTTACTTTATTATTGCAATAGAAGGTTTAAACAGTGATGGTCAACCAGTGCCGGATTTATATGAAGAGATGGCCAAGGCTATTCCAACCCCACCTCACTACCACAGCAAAATGGAAGATTGAATTTAGAGACTATATGGCGTAATAAAAGCATATGAAAGGAAGGCCCATGCCAGTGTCAAAATCATTATACACGTTGGTCGGATGCCCCCCCCCCTAGAATTTGAGGCCATAGGCTTAAGCAAGCCAAGTCGGGGCCGTAGTGATAGTCCGACGCCTTTTTAGTCCGACAGTTCAATAGTCCGACGGTTTGATAGTCCGACAGTTCGATAGTCCGACGTTCGATAGTCCGACGGTTCGATAGTCCGACAGTTCGATAGTCCGACGGTTCGATAGTCCGACAATTGTCTACAAAAAAGTTGGAGGTTCGCTACACCATACGATTAATTCCCATAAATGTTTTTTTTTATATCAAGAGTGGTTTCAGATTGTATTTTTTAGCAAATTTGACTGTATATACATTAATAAATCTTTTATTTTACTACCAGATTCTACCAGACTCTGCTTAGATGCGCCGCCTAAATATCATTCTATCTTCGCTGGCCAATGGTATAGGCCAGCGAAAATGATCATATTCCACCGAACTAAAGTTTAAAATGTCAATGTAGCTTTAGAATGTGTAAAAAGGGATATGCTGACACAAAATCGAAAGATTTGAAGTAAAGCAAAAGGAAGTAAGTCGCAGTGGAATTTTCTTACCGGGAAAAATTCTCACAAAATGCAAGTTCAAGATGGCCCCTAGAATCGGTTTGATTTGAAGTTTTTGTTTAAGCCGACTTTATTACATCTGTGATAGTGAAGACGCACAAGAAACAATTACATAAAAGAATTGAAAAAGTGTCCATGGGATACATATGCCCCCACTTCCACATATTCTGAGGGGGGAAACTTTTGATCAGTTTTCGACTCACTGGCCCAAAGGACATTGTACGATAAGGCCTATATTTGGCCCCCTCTATGACTGGAAATTAGAAATTTGATATGGAAAAGTTTTCTTCTGTTGTTTAGAAAGTTAAATGAATGAATAAGCTTGATCAACCACATTTATAAGCATATCATCTTTCAATAATTGAAAATATGATGTCCCAAATTTGGCAAATCTGCGAATTTCTATCATATATGCCGAAGTTGGGCAATGTTTGGAACATTTTTTTAATTTTTGAGTGCCTCCGCCAACTTGACCCATAATTATCGTTTATGATTTCTAAATGCCGCTTTGATAGGAGTCCAAATCAGTTAAGATATCCCTGGGTCACGTTGGCGGAGAACTTTGAACATAACAAAATAAGCATTGAAAATTGGCATTTTTACAGATTTTGTTGTTTTTGGCACATTTTAGGCTTCCATAAATTTGAAAATTTATGAAATGGTGGAAATTTAAAACCACATTCAAAAAATTTAATCATTCAACTAACTGTGTATATCGCATTTTTGTCTTTACTTCAGATTTATTTTTTTCGTACAATAGGGGGCCAAATATGGCCCTTATCGTACCTTGTCCTTTGAACTATGTGTACTTGTTGTATTGTGGTTCTTAGCATTCTGTTTAGGGTTTCATGAAATTTGGATGAAACAAACTAAGGGTTGGAGTGCGGAACCAGAAATATTATCAGTTTGCTAAGTTTTCAAGGGGAATAACTCTGGAACGGTAAATGATCTAAAGCCCACTTTCGAACTCTGTCTGGGTATTGTGGTTCTAGGCATTGTGTATAAGTTTCATTAAATTTGTATGAGGCAAACTAAAGCTAGAGTACGGAAACCAAAGTCGGACGGAATGTGAAGGGTAAGACTTAACGCCCTTTTCGCCTAGCGGCGGGGGCATAATTAGCAGGTGAAGAAATCTAACAAATACTGTCAAAATTTGATCGAAAATATAACATTCCTGAAACGGAAATAACACTTACAAAATCACAGGGCATATCGAGATATAAGCTTTAAAAACCAGAGGCTCCTAGGTATCGATCACCTGTATACAAAATGGATTTTCAACCAGAAGATTTGCTTACTACTTTTCCCAAAAGGGCTTCTATGATTTTGTTTCAAATTTGTCAAGGGGGTTTAGACGAAAGATCTAATTGATTTTTCCTTTGGTTAATCTATGTTGGTTATGGTGGCCATCTTGGTTGATGAAGCATATCATAAGACACGGTTCAGAAAAAGGACCATCTAAGGTATGACACCTTGCTTAAAGATTTTTAAATTTTAATTATTGAGTGATTTTCCCCATAGGAACCTATGATAGACTATGTTCGGCTATGACGACCATCTTGGATGGCGGAACAAGTCATTAGACACAATTCTGAAAGAGGACCACCTTAGGACCATTGCTGCCAGGTTTGATAAAATTGGCCCAATAGTTTCAGAAAAAAACGCTCTTTTAGTGCTTTACCCATAGGGTCTAATGTTTAAACTATGATCGGCTATGGCAGCCATTTTAGATGACAGACCGGGTCATAGGACACATTTCTGAAAGAGGACCTGACGACCATTGCGGCGGAGTTTGGTTCAAGATGGCCAAGTAGTTTTAGAGGAGATGTTTTAGTGAATTCTGGACGGACCACGCACACCAAGTGATGAGAAAAGTATAAAATGTATATAAAAGTATAAAACAATCAATCTCTGATACAAATTTGAATGCACTGAATATGCATATTTCATCAAATTATGAATCATCAGCCGTGCATACTCCGGGACAAAATTATTGAAGTCCAAATCAATAAGCCAAAACAAATAAAAAATTTGAAGAGCAAATTCAAATACCAAAAATGACCGAAAAGTGTAAAAAAGCATCTAAGGACAGAGATACCTCCTAAGTTTTCGAAAATTCTTAATTCAATAGAAACCTGTGCAAGATTTTGAGGGCACCGCAATAGTTCACTTATATTGTTTTTCTGTACATGTAAACTCTATGATCAAATACGAACCATTTATATCTATTTGAAATAATTTAAATATTGTAAAGAACATTTATTCGGGAGAAAATAGTTTTGAAGCGTCAACAAAGTGTCAAAACTGTACAACTCCGTAACAAACTGCTTTCCAGTATTGGTCAATGTTTCGTGTACCATTGTTGTATTCTTCCTTCAGTCTCACCATCCTCTCTTCAAGAATCCTCCACTTTCTTTTCCTCTTCGGCGCTGGTTCTCCTCTATCCACTGCCTGTACCGAGTTCTCCAGATATGCTTGCTGGTCTTTAAAATATCTTATGAAGGTCCACAAAGACGGATGTCGCACTGAAACAGCGTTATTCCAGCGTCGGTGGTAACCTGGAATTAATATTAAGTAAGGCAATTTAAAATCAAAATGGTAGTGCTTTACACAATACATGTAAATACTACACGTATTAGTGACGACACAGAATGAAACACAGAAAAATCGGCAACATCCCCTGAAAAGACCAGTTTTCAGCATAATAGGATGTTCGCTGGTCTGTTTCGAAATAACAGGTTATGAAAAAAAATTGGATATTTTGGAAATTGAAAGTAATTTGAGGAAGAAATACAATGATTTAAAAATATTAATATGTTCGTGTACTTGGTTTTTAGCTCACCTGACCCGAAGGTTTATGTGAGCTATTGCCATCACTTGGCGTCCGTCGTCGTCGTCGTTCGTCGTCTGTCGTACATCGTAAACTTTTTCAAAAATCTTCTCCTCTGAAACTACCAGACCAATTGGAACCAAACTTTGTCTGAATCATCACTAGTGTGTTTAGTTTCAAAATTGTGTCCGGTGAAGCCATGCACAAATCAACATGGCCGCTGTTACTAAAAATAGAACATATGGTAAAATTGCGCGTTTTTGGTAATAACTCAAAAACCGTTAATAATATCAGAAATCTGACTGGGAGTAAAAATGATCAGCACGACAAGATCTAACTACCCTGAAATTTTGAAGAAAATCTGATAACCTATCTTGGAGTTATTGGCCTTTTTTCATCAAAATGTTGTAAATATTAATACTTTCATCTTATATCTCAAAAACTATTGGAGATAGAGGGAAAGTTTAAACTGCAAAAAATGTTCAGCATGTCAAGATCTACAAAACATTCCCCCATTGCTGAAAATGTGTAACAACTGTGTGAAGAGTTATTCCTGTTGAAATGCATTTATTTGTTGACTCACTGCTTTTGGTTACTCAAATAATCAAAGGGAAGCAACTCTATTACATAATGTGAAGTAGCAAAAGCTAAATTTTTGAGAATCATTGACATACATGTTTTTTTACAGCAATTTTGATAACTTACATTAAAGGGGGAACCCCTGCCCAAATATTTTGGAGAAGGGGTCTGCAATGACGAGGGCTGCATTTGTTATTTTTTTTACCAAAGTTATCAAGTTTTATTGGCTGATGTTGTTATACCCAGGTGAGCTATAAAGGATCCTGGGAGCCTCTAGTTTTTAGATATTGGCAGTTGAAAATATGGCGGGAAAGCTTTTTGTCCTTTAAAAGCTATGAAAAAATAAAACAAGGTTTTCATAATACTTTCTCATTTGGCCTTTCAAAATGTAAGCAATGAAATTATGAAAAAAAATATGTTCATGGGCAAACATTTTCAGCTTTTAAAATGGATAAAACCTAAGGAGTTCGAAAATCTTACAATCAAACTTAAAACATGGGGTACACCTTTAATTAAGAACATTATAATTGTGGTATTCTCTTTGTTAAAGGTTTATACTTACTTTCAACACTATTGTTAGTTCTGTTGTTCATGTCGCTATCATATACATTCCACATCTGGGGGCGGGAACAACCCATTTAAATAGTTTCTTTCGAAGTAGTTCAGAAAGTCTCTCAGTCCAGCATATCGCCTACATAGTCTCTTAGTTCTCTGGGATGCTCTCAAAAGATGAAAATTATGGTGCACAACAGCTATCGGCAGGTATCCAATGGCCATACTTTTGCGGACTATTCTTTTTACTGCTGGTTGTCGTCTGTAGCTTGCTGAAAGACCCAAGTTCTGGACTTTTCTCCACAAACTCTGATTGAAGTGAAAGTAGCACCCACTAATATGAACGTGTTGTAGCTCGGTTTCAACTGCTGCTATCAGAGCGAGCTCAAAATCACAGACGACTCTTATTGGGCGCCATCTGTGCCCTGTGATTTGACGAATTTTCGCTTTCAGGATTTGAAGAACATGTCTGTAGTCACCAACATGGCGATCAGTCATTAGACAGTTCACAAAACACAGCACCCTATTCCGGTATCGCCCATGAATTGTAAAGTATTGTGTATATGGCCTAGGGCACGTTCGGAAAGTCCCGTCACAATATATCATTATTTTTGTACAACAGGAATCGATCTTCAGACCATGTTCGTTTCCAGGGTCCATGGATAGAAACATCATCAATATCATGAGGGACTGCGGGTACGTGCGCAAGTCTGGTGCGTGTCATTGAGGAACGGACTCGATGGAATTCAGGTATAGGCTCTCGATCCCCGCCTCCTCGTGCCGCATTTCTCGCGAGGCTGCTATATACCCGTTTTATTGGAACGCTTGGATCCCGTTGAATGGCATCACGCAAAGACTCTAGTGTTTGGTCGAGTCCGATTACACTATCGTCTTCTTCATGAGTATGGGGACCTTCCTGCAAAATTATGATGTTTGCCGCACGATCATCTAAATTGAAAACATTTGTCTGTAGGTTGGCTCTGCATTCTTGCCTCCAGCATCGCCAGTATATAGCATGAAGTCGTTCTCTGTTTTTCTTGTATTTAAAACCGTTGTATATAAGAACTTTGCCTCCGCGGTTTCCGGCAATGACCCTTGCAGCCATTTCTTAGATGTAAGGGACAAGGGGTAGCAGAGCCCTTTATATACCATCTACTCATGGCAACTTTCAAGATGCCAATTTTAAACAAAAATTGACATTTCTAAATATGGAACAGTGCCATCTTTTGGCACTTCCTGTGCTTGCATCATCAACCTGGGAACTGCGGATCACCGTCATTGCACACGTGAAAGTGTGAAATTCATATTTTTCAAGAACTGATATTAAAAATATGAGAATTTTTTTTTTGAAATAAATAAACACCATTTTCACTGGTATTCTGACCACTGTTAAGGGAGCAAGCATTTTTGTATTAAAGGGGGGGGGAGAGAAGGAATTTGTAACTAAGGCAGGGCCCAAATGGTGAACAAAGACAGGTCCTAACATGTGTTGTAAAAAGGTAAATCTAAGGAAACAATGATAACTTTATGATTTATAAAGAAACATTTGAGTTTAAAGTTTATTTCATGTTTTAGCGTGATATGTCGGACTATCGAACCGTCGGACCATCGAACTGTCGGACTAAACAGGCGTCGGACAGTCGAGCGGACCCCGCCAAGTCTATAAGTAAATTCGGCAACAGTCAACAGTTCTACCAATATAAACAAAACAAACAATAACCTTTCATCTTAACTCACTGAACAAAGAAACGACTACGACATATAACGTTGAAAATCGAGGTCCTGACTGAGTCGTCCAGGGAAGAGTACCAGTCCCCGGGATACTTGTAGACATTGTTAACACCCCCGAGTTTGAATGCTTCACCTTAGTTTACACATTTTCAGTTTATGCATTCTATGAATAATTCAAAACTAAGGTTTAGTTTATCATATATGTAGCTTGATTCATATTTATTATAAATTGCATAATATAATTGTTAATTGCCCAATTATAATCGTGGCTCCCTGACATGCTAAATATTTAATTCAAATATGCATTTATAATGATTAAATACAATTTAAAGGTAGCCAAACCGAAAAACCCAAAACAAGTCGGATACTCGAACAACATAACAACGTTAGAAAAACATTAAACCGGAAAGGACTAAAATGAAAAAAGAAAAATTCCACACATTAGGAACAATTCTAAAATACAAGAAGAAAACTGATAGACATTGAGTACCTATTAGATACACCCTACAACAACACACATATACATGATCGCTCACTTTCCTGACTTGGTACAGGCACTTCAATAGAAAGTGCAGTGTTTAAACTAGCATAATGGACCTAAACCTCCCTCCTAGAGAAATGATGTGATCATGTACGTGTTTTCCACATGTTGGAAAATGCCAGCAAACCCTCGCATATAACTAATAAAAGATTGGGCAACATTAACACCAACCAAAAAAATAAAAAGATACAGGGTTAAACTAGTTATATCGGCTCAAACCTCCCCTCTTAGTGAAATGAACCATTGAGCAAATTGACTCCCACTGCACTGCCATTATAAAAATGATGGTGTAACCCAAACTGTATTCCTCAAGATCAATTGCAGCAAATAAAATTGTGTTTTCTCCCTTTTGTTCCTTTCTTCTTCTCTGACAGTTGCCTAGCAACCTCCAACATGGCCACAACTCTAGACCAGTTGTCGTTACCACCTGCCAAAGTGTTAGGTATGTCACAGGGTACCATGAAGGGTATGAAAATTGTGGATATTGATGAAGATAAATGTATTTAAGAGCGACTGCTATAAGGTAAGGTGTATTTTAAGCGTAAATAATACCATAAAATAGCGTGAAGCGAAGGTGTCCATTTTTTTTTCAAAATAAATAGCTGAGCCCCTTGTAATAGTAAGAGGGAGGAAGAGTTCCCCATTGATAGAAACAAGTGCCTGTGGGAGGAACTCGGCAGAGGCCAACGAATTTGTCAAATTTGTGGCGTACAAGTGAAAAATCATATAGGCCCAACTGGTAACAAATGCTCTGAGAATCCATCCTCTGACTTTAAATATAATTGGACACGTAATACAACGATGTCTGACAAAGAAACTTCAAATAAAAGCGACGTTAAAAATGGCGCCATTTCCAAACCCTTTTGCTCAACTCCAGCAAAACAAAGTCTAGATGAAACTCTAAATGCTCTAGAGAAAGAAAATGAACTCATGCTAAACGAAATAAGATTGCAAGAACTAGTAGACATGAATAAGCAATTGAAACTTAAGTTAAAACCGAAAAGTAGTGATAAAGGGTCGGCATGCAGTGCAGGCCAAAGCTCCACTGAAAATACCACAAGTAAACATGGTAAAAAGAAATCAAAATATAAAACAGACATTGACAATTTATCTGTATTAAGATATGACAAAAAATTAGTAGAAAAGGCCATTGTTCAGGAAAAAGAACTCGCATGTGGGCTGTTTGAGGAAGCCGCGGACATGTACAGTAATAATATAAATTTTAGGAAATCGACAAATCAAAATAAAAAAGCATTTTCTGTGTTTTATAATTTGAAAAATAATAATAAAGAAAAAATGTATTTACAGCAATTTAGATCATTTTAGTTTGTAATTAATATATATTTTGTTTCAAGGGCCCGGGTGGCTCACTGAGTTGGATTACCTAACAACTCATACAAGCCTATCACCAATAGGGCGTTGGTATGCACCCGGCTTTGTAAATTACAAAAAAGGGTGCACTCGACTCGCAGCCGCAAGTGATAAAGTTTACCAGTTACTTGCCCGTGGACGGTGGTTCTCTCCGTATACTCCGGCTTCTTCCACAACTAAAACTGATCGCCATGATATAACTGAAATATTGCTGAAAGTGGCATTAGACACAATAAATAAATCAAGCAATCTATTTTGTTTAAAGGCTTGGGAATTAATCACTTTATATCACTTCTTTTCGTTTTTTTACAGTATATCTTGACGGGGATATTTCCATTTTGTATGATCCAGAATCGTAGAAGCAAATGGAAGTGTTTAGTAAGTACACGTAGAAAAAGGTTACATTTTTTGTTTTCGAAAAAGAGGCAAAGGTGCGTTAAAATAAAGGAGATGTATGAAACTGTAGATTGAGTAAGAAATTAATCAAAAGAAATTAAGGAATTTTAGAAGATAGTAAAGGGGTACATAGAAGCCGTAAATTGAAAGACAGACAATACAATGGTAGAAAAGAAACAAGACAAAACGACAAACAATGATTAGACCATAAAAAGGAACTGAAGATTGAGCCACATGAACCCCATTACTAGAAACCTGGGGTATATACAAGTGTTCCGGAAGGGGTGATGTTTCTACTGCACTAGTGACATCCACTGTGTTACTATTAAATGACGTGGAAATCGTCCATGACACCAGTTGACGTCAATAAATATATAAATAACATAAATAATTCATGAATCCCTGACAAAACAAATGAAATCGTTGAACCGAAAATTGTTTCTACATTGATGTGGTATCGTATGTAACAATGAACTAAAAACGTGAAAACATGCTATGGACAAAATGAACAACGCAAGCCTCACTAATTCATGTATTTCGGAACGGTAAGCAGCTCCTACTCAATGAGTGACACCCGTCGTGTTACTCGTGTTAAAAATCCGGGAAGTAATCATGCAGGAAGAAAAGACGCGTTTGGCTAAGACAAACACAACACATACATTTTTAAGCTATTTCATGGCGAGAACAAGTTAATTTTCAATGAAATGATGATGATGTACGCTTTCTACTAGACCAACACGCTGAGTTGGATTTTTATAGTGCTAGCTCACTGAAACAACAGTCCACGAGTAGACATGTAGCTCCACTCGGACACATTATTCCGATTCCGAGCCAACCAGTCTTTGATCTTCTCCTTAATGCTGCGTGCTTAGCGGAGAAGCAAGAAATGCCAATTTTATAGTCTTTGGTTTGACCCGGCCGGGACTCGAACCCACGATCTACCGCACGCGAGGTGAGCACTCTAACTATTACACCACCGATGTGGTGGGTCCGCAGTGAAGATTTGAATCTGTTAATAATTAGTTAATTAATGTCAATAAGATGGTGTATAATACTACTGGCATAAATATATTACCAACAAAAATGACTTCTTTCATATTTTCAGAAAATTACCTACATGGTATGTTGTATCGTAGGAGCATCAGTATTTACCCCGACTCTCTTCGGTTTAGGAATTATGGGAATCTTGGTAAATTATACAAACATATAATATTCACTCTGGAATAACCATGTTTTACAACATCAATATGATAAGAACCATTCATATGATATGCATGAATAATTAACGAGGACTGAAAGCAATAATGCATTTAAATAGTCGTGTCTTTTGTCAATTGCAAAAATAGAAGTCTATTGTTTACACTATCAATGAAATAAACATTGAATGTAGTTTCAAATCTGGACAGGAAGATATTACAATTAAAGTACAATAAAAACCAAAAGAAAAAGAAACAAAAATGCTGACTCATTAAGATCCTAAGCCCAGAGACTAACAGCTTCCAGAAGCATGTAATTGCTCACCTGATTTTCAATTTGACTTCATATAAAAATATAGATATCAAATCTAATATTTAATTTGGTTCAGTAGGTTCTGAGTAGATTTTTTTGTAATCGTTTATCAAAATATGCCTAATTTTCATAATCGGAATGAATTGGCTGAAGAAACATTTTTACAGAAAAACTCATTGTCATACAGATGCAATGAAATTTGAGTTCTTTTTGACTTAATATAAATCAGTAATAATCAAATGAAGAAATTCTATTTTCAGTAATGACTGCTATCTTGAATGGAGGACGGGGTTGTCAGACACAAAAACAATTTTGAAAAGGGATACCTTAACGGCTATCCCAGGCATATTTGGTTTAATTTGGTTCAGTGAGTTCTGACGAGTAGATGTAGTAAAAACGTAGACATTAATTTTGGTGCGCACGACCCGTTTATGGAATAACCTTCATCCGGTACGCTCAAAATCTAACGTGGAATAACCTTCATCCGGTACGCTCAAAATCTAACGTGGAATAACCTTCATCCGGTACGCTCAAAATCGAAAGAATGGAAAGCCAAATAATTTAAAAGTGCTTGAGGGCAATAAAACCAAAAAACCTAAGCCATTTAATAACATGTATCTTGTAACAATCGTATATTATTTTAGCGTAGCTATGACAGTGGTGGAGTTGCTGTGTTGCCATCGTTTGTGGTATTCCTTGGTTTCGTGGAATTGATTTTGGCAATTGTTGCTTCTTCATACTGCTGCTGTTGCTCAACCTGGGAAACATCAGATGTAAGTTTACAGTTAAACAACACTGATTGGTTCACAATAGGAAGAAGTTTGATTAATTATTTTTATAACGGTACACGTATGTACATTCTAAAGGAGAAAAACAACTTTCTACTCCAAAAAGAATTATGGAGATCTACTTCTTACTTTTGCTATGATCCATGATGATTATAACACTAATAATACCAGTATACAGTGAAAAAAAATGAAAGGAAAAAAAATACCACACTGACGGAACAATTTCAAAATCAAATATTAAAATCTTAGAAAGAGGTACAATCGATACACCTAACACACAAATATATGACCACTTTCTGTCGTGGCTTGGTACAGGCATTTCAATATAAAGTGGCTGGGGTTATACCAGTTGTATGGACCCAACCCCCTCCCCCGTCTTAGTGAAATGATGCGATCATGCAATGAATGAAGGTGTGTTTACATTTAACCACAAATGTTCACACAAAATTTTGTAAGAAAAATGTGTTTAATTGAAGCCTGATGTAGGTGGATTGAACACTAGAAACCTTGTTATACTTGTTAGTGCTTGTATTATTTTTTTTCCAATATAATGGTCTGCTATTTTTCCAACCCGTGTGTTTATATCGGAAATATATAAAATGTGAATACGAAGAAAAATTAATACAATTACCATGAACGCATACATTTGATTACGGAACNTGTAATACAACAATGTAGTAAGTTAGTTATACAATGAGGTGTACGGATCTATGTAATACAACAATGTAGTAAGTTAGTTATACAATGAGGTGTACGGATCTATGTAATACAACAATGTAGTAAGTTAGTTATACAATGAGGTGTACGGATCTATGTAATACAACAATGTAGTAAGTTAGTTATACAATGAGGTGTACGGATCTATGTAATACAACAATGTAGTAAGTTAGTTATACAATGAGGTGTACGGATCTATGTAATACAACAATGTAGTAAGTTAGTTATACAATGAGGTGTACGGATCTATGTAATACAACAATGTAGTAAGTTAGTTATACAATGAGGTGTACGGATCTATGTAATACAACAATGTAGTAAGTTAGTTATACAATGAGGTGTACGGATCTATGTAATACAACAATGTAGTAAGTTAGTTATACAATGAGGTGTACGGATCTATGTAATACAACAATGTAGTAAGTTAGTTATACAATGAGGTGTACGGATCTATGTAATACAACAATGTAGTAAGTTAGTTATACAATGAGGTGTACGGGGTTTCAGAAATCCTTACCTTTCATTGTATAACTAACACATATATATGTACTAGTAGGTGCCTCGTGGTCATGATAGTATGCATTAACAAATGCGATCAGTACCTATCACCACTAACGTTGTCAGTTCGAATCCCGCTCATGGCGATGTGTACTCGATTTAACATTATGTGATAAAGTTTGTCAATGACTTCCAACAGGTCGGTGGTTTTCTCCGGGTACTCCGGTTTCCTCCTTCAATAAAACTGAGTGTAGCAATACTACTGATATATTGTTGAAAGTGGCGGTTAAACTGCATAGCCTTAAGCCATATATACTAGCATCTATTTATCTATCTACATAATCAAAGTTGTGGGCAATAACTGGCAATAATCTCATAATTGTTTTTATTCTAAGGTTTTCTCAGGATAAATGTTAATTCATTAATTATCATGTTGTATTTGTTTTTGCTTGACCCTAATAGGTGTAAAATGCAAATAAAGAGATGTATAATTGAGATCTACTGCACCTTATTGCATCATGGGTGGTTTGGTATGAGTATGACGATGAATTTGAATGCTGGAAAGACCTGATCGTGTTCATATAACCATATCTCTTCAAGTATTCCTGAAATGAAAGAATAGATGTCATCTTGGTTTTCGATCGTAAAAAATCTCACTTAGAGTGTGTTTATTCTCAATTTCCTTGTTGTCTTCCTTATGAAAAACAAATTACTTAATGATTAGATTTGTTTCGATTTCAATCGAAATAATTCATGGAGTAAGTGAATGAATGATTGTTGTTTAATGCCAACTCAGCAATTTTTCAGCTATATCATGGCGAGAACAAGTTAATTTTCAATGAAATGATGACGAGGTCCACTTTGTTGTAGACCAACACGCTTAGTTGGGATCATTATAGTGCCAGCTCACTGAAACAACAGTCCGCGGATAGACATTTCGCCCCACTCGGACACGTTATCCTGATTTCGAGCCAATCAGTCTGCTTGTATTCCTTAACACTGTGTGCTTAGCAGAGAAGCAACAAATACCAATTGCAGCCCTTGGTTTGACCCGACCTGGGCTCGAACACACGATCTACCACACTGGAGGCGAGTTCGCTAACCATGTACACCACCGATGCGTGAACAATGAGTTACTAACTAGTTAGATTTGTTTCTATTTTAATCGAAATAATGCATTGAAGCCACAAGTTTGCATAACATTTTAGCACGGGTAACATTTATTTTCGTCCGTGAATGTTATCCTTATAAAAAAAAACCTATTCCTTATAGTAACATCTCCAACACCCCTCACGTAAATTATTTCTTAATTCTAAGCAGTTCTATTAGCATAAATAATTACTAACATGAAAATTTCAAGATCACTTGACAATTCAGCAGAATATAAAATGTTGTCATACAGTCGACGGTAAGAAAATAGTGTCTTGTGTAATATAAAAAGAGAATGCTTCCATAGCAAAAACGGCAAAAAATGTAATTTGTGGTATATTTGGACTTAGGACTACCTAATGTTTTATCCGCTACATTGTTGAAACTGGCGTTAAACACCATAAACTATCCGCTTCATGATTTATTGGATTGGAGACATTTATACATCGACACTAGCCACTTTTGTTATGACGCTGATGAAGGTGTACCTCCACAGTTAGGCGGCATATTATACCATAGTTAACTGAAAATCTCTTTGTAAAAAGTGTGGTGTATGTATTGCAAACTCACACTTTACCATCTCGACTGTGATTGGTTCAGTAAGAGGTCATGTAGTTCAGTAAAATGAGTGAGCGAGTGAATGATTGTTGTTTAACTGCAACACAGCAATTTTTCAGCTATATCTTGGCGAAAACAAGTTAATTTTCAATAAGATGATGATGATGTTCACTTTGTACTAGACCAACACTCTTAGTTGGAATTTTACAGTGCTAGTTCACTGAAACAACAGTCCGCGGATAGACATGTCGCCCCACTCGGACACATTATCATGATTTCGAGCCAACCAGTCTTTACCATTTCTCCTTAATACTGCTTGCTTAGCAGAGAAGCAAAATATACCAATTTTATAGTTTTTGGTTTGACTTGATCGGGCTCGAACCCACGATCTACAGCACTTGAGGTGAGAAGAAGTTTCATCGTGACATAGCAACAAGAATTCCATTTGTCCATATACTTACTGTTGATGAAACATTATTAATCTCATCTGGTTGTTACATTGGAAACACCATAACAACTTTCAAAGATGGAAACTACAAACTGTCATTTGACATTTTGTTTTCAGCTGATTGCCCAAAGTTGAAGTTTGTTTTTGTTGTGTTGTATGTTTGACCTAATTTTCAATGTCTAAGAATTTTAGTATTGAAATTTTAAAAAAAATACAGCTACTGAAAGTTAAATGTAAAAATCCTGTGACCATTCTACAGTTTCACTTGGTGTTTAAATTAAATTGCATGATGTTTCGAATTATGTAATAAAAATTATTTCATTGATATTTAGGTCTACGCCATTCAAGCCTAGGACAAAATATATTGATTTTTTTTAATGAAAAAAGGGGTGCTGTTTCCTGACCCAAAGTTCCAGTTGAACAAAGCCATGGATCAAAATTCAACTTTGAAATTACATATACCAATATTGCTTGAACATATATTTTTACTTACATGTATAACATTGAAAATAGAGGAAAATCAAACTTTTTATATTTTCGATCGAAAAATTGCTCCAAAAAATGTCGGATAAAGCATGTCCAAAACTAGCGTTTGTTGCTGTGATCAGGTTAGATGACTCGCTCTCCGTCTAACCGTTACAATCACCGTCGACATTATTTTCAAATGTCACCATGAAATGCACCAAAATATAAATCGCATAAATCTGCAGGTTTTAAATCATATCGATTATGCTGAAAAAGTGTTATTCAATCGTATACGAGATACCCGAAATTTCGACACATCGCAATTTGAGATAAGAGGAGTAAATTAAGTTGAAAAGCACTAAGTTTAAAACGGTACTTCAGAATTTTTTTTACTTAAACCAAAATTTCGAGTAAACCAAGTTTGACATTTAACGAGATTCATCTGTTTGTATACCCGGTATCACTGTTCTGTTTGTGTATGGTGTTATATTAACGTAACAGTAAGTTTACATGCTTACCTAAGATTACTCGTATCTCCTCTGTCGTTTATGTAGCAGCAATGATATACATAGTCCCTTTGAATAAAGTTACTAGTAAAATAAGTCCATGGACCATATATTAGTGAGAAATATTCCATGGATTATTTCAACCTGGTTTGGCTTATGGTTTATGGTGTTTAACGCCACTTTCAACAATATTTCAATTATATCGCGGTGGTCAGTTCTATTGGAGGAAACTGGAGTACCCAAAAAAAAAAAAAAAAAAAACCTGTCACAAGTCACTGACAAACTTTATCACATAATTTTTTATCGAGTACACGTCGCCATGAACGGGGTTCGAACTCACAACTTTAGTAAACTTGTTACTGAGACCGATTTATCGCTTGCAAGACCTAAAGTTCAATATAATTGAGAATACAAAACCAAATATGACCAAAAACAAAACCCGGCTTAGACTAAGGAGCATTCATGAAAACAGAAAAACAGACAAGTTCCTAGTTTTCACCATGTCTTAATGGCAAAGGTGCACAACAGGCTACTCTTAACAAAGATACAAATGTGTTGTTGATTTTTATTTGTATCTAGAGAGTCATTCTTCAAACGCAACCTGTGTATTTGATTAGTTCCTTTGAATTGAAAAAAATGGGGGGGGGGGGGTAGTATTAAAATAAAAACGTAGATATCAAATGTAGTTCGCATTACGCTTTTCTGAAATAACCATCATCAATAGATTGGAAAACCAAAATAATTAAAAGTTTTGGAAGCAACAAAACCAAAGGGTCTAAATAGGATAGACAAAAATCACCTAAGGTCACCTATGTCTGAGGGGGGACAACCTACATAAATGTTGTATTAATAATTACATTATTTATGAACTGTAAATTCAATAATAAATATATCTAATAAATCATGTGAGTGCCGAAGCACTATAACTATTTGACGGATGATAGTATAACATTTCATAGTTATATATACTTCTTTAGTCAGATCTGACGGATGATAGTATAACATTTCATAGTTATATATACTTCTTTAGTCAGATTCGCCCACATAGTTGTAAACCGGGACAAAAAATATAAAATAATCATATAACCTATCCGTTAACTAAGGGATTATGTCGCATTCGGCGGATTACAGAGTTGTTGATCACTTCCGGTATGTAAACAAACGCGGATATGTATTGTTTTTATACATGATTATACTCATCTTACATTCTTTACTAATCCTAGATGAAAATCTTCTAACTGTGCCAAGCAGTGGGCACTATTTGTAGAAACTGGGCAATAAATTATGACTTCAATTTTATTGTATGCCTATAAAATACATGCTTAACAAATCAAGAAATAGCCGAATTGTGTGAGGGTTGAATATTGTATTGTACTGTGTGATAATCCACGATAAGACACGAAGTAATGTAATGTCATGGATTAAAATAGTCACCTCTCCTTGACCAATCAGAAACCTGGATTTAAAGCTATGTTTTCTATAAAACATCGGCTTACATGATTTATGAAATGTCATGCAAGACTGGCTTTGTGTTGAAAGACCATGCTTGAGTTGTAAACAGAGTTCACTACAATTGTGGTTATCTGTCATTTATAAAACAAAATATGATAAATGTATTACTAGGAAATGGGCAAAATGTCGGCAAAAATGTAAAATTTGGGTTGTTATAAAATGAAAGAAAAAGAAAAATTTCCCTCCACTGGTATTATTTTAAAATATGTGGATGTAAATGCAAGAATTTATTTTGATTGAATTCAAACATCAACCAATTAATATATAAATAGGTAATAATCATTGTATCTTTGCTTTATGGTAATTATTTTAAATTCCCAGGAATATACATTTGTATATGTTCACTAATACTAAACATACCCGTAGATTCTCAAGTTGTGGAAATCTTAAGTGGATCTAGTGAGGGGGGCCTTTTGGAAAAACATACTTTTCTGGAATTTTTGCCAACCACTACACATTTTAAACCAAAAATGCATAAAAGTTAGAATTAAAAAAATAATGGGTCAATGAGCACTCTTCTAACGTTTATTTAATGCAATTCTTTCACGTGCAACTTTCGAATTAGCAATATAACCATCAACTTTAATGTTAAAGAATTAGCAATATAACCATCAACTTTAATGTTAAAGAATTAGCAATATAACCATCAACTTTAATGTTAAAGAATTAGCAATATAACCATCAACTTTAATGTTAAAGAATTTCCATGTAATGCGATAGATTTGGAGATAAAAAAAAAACTTTTAAACTCCCCCTTTTTTGTTTCCATGGTAACGGTGGCCATAGTTCTCAGACTGATTCCAAGTTTTTGCCTCAACTGATTTCACTTGTTCTATCAATTATTCCTATGATGTTAAATTCTCTATGTATGTAAAACAGTTAGTGCTAGGATAGTTTTTTTTATTTTATTTTAGTTGACAATGACAATGGAGGTCCCTATTTATTTCCAAACTGTCATCTGAGCCACTTCTGAAACCCGTTCCAAAATAAATTTGGTCAGGGGTTCATCTAATATTTATCTTTCTTAGCATTTCAAGGTACAAAGTTAAGATTTTTTTAATATATGTTTCCATGGCATTTTGAAACATTTATCTACACATGTACTTCATAGCAGATAATTTCATGAAGTTTTTTGAAGTTTGGAGAAAAAGGTTTCAAAGATGTATAAATTTAACCCCCACCCCATTTTAGTTCCAATGGAAACTGTAGTCATTTTTGAAATAATCAAATCCTGAAATACTTGTCTACATCATAAGGAATCTTTCTACAAAGGTTCATGCAGTTTGCAGAAAAAAATACTATAAAAATTTGAAAACTCCCCTTTTTTGCTTTCATGGCCGCAGCGGCAATCTTATTCCTCTTGATCTAAAGGTTAATCATGTGAAGTTTCATTAAATTCTGTTCAATGATTACCATGCTAGGATCTTTTTTGTACTTTATCATTTGATTGGCTACCATGGTAACAGCGGCAATCTTATTCCTCTTGATCTAAAGGTTAATCATGTGAAGTTTCATTAAATTCTGTTCAATGATTACCATGCTAGGATCTTTTTTGTACTTTATCATTTGATTGGCTACCATGGTAACAGCGGCCATTTTGAAATAAAGGGCTACGCCGAGCGCAACATGATACGACTGCTGCATCTCAATAAGGGAAAATATTTTGTGTTTGACAGATTAATGTACAGTGCTGGACACAGTAATATACTAGAGACGGTAATTTTCTAGACCAATTGAGTTTAGACATTTGTCTCGTTTAACTATTTCAAGCATTTGTCCTTTTAAGTCCCATTTAATATTGGAAATCATAAGCTATGTTCAAATCTGATTAAAAAATGTAGGCAAATGTGTTTATTTTCCAAATATGCCACATTTCGTCATTTAGGACCCAATTATCCCTTTATCCATAAAATAGCTAATTTTCTTTCTTGACAGGAAGGTAACTATAAATACAAAAATGTACTAGCATTTTGCTAAACTGATACTTCAGTCGCCCAAACTGTGAAGTGGGCTCAAATTCAATGTTTCACATGCACTAACAAGTTTCAAGTTAATATATCTTCTGGTTTCTGAGTTTATGAAGTAAAAAGCTAAAATTATTTTTGTTTGTAAACATGGTTTTCAAGATAAGTCCTCTCCTTACAAAATATACACATGCAATAATTACAGCAAAACAGAACGCTATAACAATAGACATTTAAATTTTGACACTGACAAGAAGAAATTAACAATGGTTTATGGTTTATGGTGTTTTAATGCAACATTCAACAATATTTCACTTATATCGTGGCGGTCAGTTCTATTGGTGGATGAAACCACCGACCTGTTGCAAGTCACTGACAAACTTTATCACATAATATTGAACCGATTACACCTCACCATTAGCAGGATTCGAACTCACAACTTTAGTGGTGATAGATATATAGCACTGATTGCATAGGTAGTTGTAAATCCAACTACCATACGATCACGACCACGACGGACCTCCCTCGCCTTACAAAATATGTGCATGTAATAATGACAGCAAAGCAGCACACTAAAAACAACATACATTTAAACATTTGACATTGATAAGAGGATACATAAGAAGTATACGTGAATATTGCTCACTTAGCTTTAAAATCGTTTAGATTGGTTTATAAATGTTCGAAATTTTTCAAAAATTCTGGAGTTACCATAATAACTATAGTCATCATTCCAAGAGAGTAATGTTTAATATTGATATCGATTTCGCCACAAACACTAAGAAGTGTTCTTCTTTCGTTCAAGTATAAAGGTTTGGTTTGTGGTTTATGGTTTCAACACTATTTCAGCTATATCGTGGTATAAAGGACATTCTAGAAATTTATGAATATCATCATCAAAAGAAGCACCACAGTTACATTTTCAATTATGTATTATATGTAACCTTGACAGCTTTGGTAGGATGTTTTTAAAGGAATCGATATTTTCCGATATTTTGGCACCAATTTACTTTCACAAGTAAGAATCCGTAATACAAAAGAACTGGATCAACTGTTGATTAACATAAATAATGAAGGGAAGGGAGGGTTCTGCACAAATCTCCTTTGAAAGTATATGAAATTTTGAATTACAGTCATACGTAAGTAAATTTGCTGATTATTTAGGTATGTTGTTTATAAATTTACAAAAAAAAAGTATGCAACAAACCAAATATATTTGAAGTTCCCAGCTATTAATGTTCCTACTCTAATGGAAAAAACGTGAATTTGCAATCGATTCCCTTCTGCCCACTTAAAAAAAAGGCAAAAAGCAAAAACATACAGAAAACGTTACACATACAGGTAATTATAAAAATCGTCAAGAAAGTGACCTTTTTTATGTACACGATATCGAAAAGACATTAACCGCATCGGTGGTGTAATGGTTAGCGTTCTCGCCTCGAGCGCGGTAGATCGTGGATTCGAGACCCGATCAGGTCAAACAATTTGCATTTGTAAGGACAAAGAGCAAAGACTGGTTGGCTCGTAATCAGGATAATGTGTTCAAATAGGGCGACATGTCTATCCGCGGACTGTTGTTTCAGTGAGCTAGCACTATAAAAATCCAGCTAAGCGTGTTGGCTTAGTACAAAGCGGATCTTATCATCATTTCATTGAAAATTAATTTGTTCTCGCCATGATATAGCTGAAAAAAATGCTGAGTTGGCATTAAACAACACTCACTCACTCACTCACTCACTCACTCGAATAGACGTTAACGAGATAACTGATGGTGTCTAGTAGATTATATTATAAATACAATTTATCTGTTAAAAATATAGGCCTATGAAAGACTTGAAAATATGCAGTTGACATTTAGTATACCGTTCATTCATGTACTGCGCAAATTACTTTTAATATACTAAGGCCAATAATATATTTGATATTATTACATACTCATATAGATATCTTGAATTTGATTAGTCTAAAGAACGTCACATGACATTTGACATTCCGTTTTATCATATGATTGAACTTTGTCTAGTTTCTAATTGGCTGAAATCAACTTGAAAAGTAATGCGTACGTGCGATGTCAACCTCAAATGAGTTAAAAATTAGCTCATAGGTAGTGTGGACTGTAATGTCACCCCAACTTGGGCTAAAAATAGAAATATAGATTCCAGAATTCCACGGTCCAATCAAATGTTACGTCTCTCGGCAACATTGGTAATGGTAGACGTTGGGCAGACAGGGGTGTCTGGGGAACAAAGTCGGCACTGTTTGGTGTTAATTTAAATTTAATTTAATGTCATATAATAAAACAGTTAATGACTTTCCATTTCGGTGAATACAAAGATTGATCAACCCATGGAACACGATATTCACCTCGGATGCCTCGGTGAATATCGTGTTCGATACCTCGGTGAATATCGTGTTCGATGCCTCGATGAATATCCTGTTCCATGGGTTGATCAATCCTTGTATTCACCTCGTCGAAAGTCATCAATTGTATATTATTATATGATTGAACTTTGTCTAGTTTCTAATTGGCTAAAATCAACTTGAAAAGTGATGCGTACGTGCGATGTCAACCTCAAATGAGCTATAATTAGCTCGTAGGTAGTGTGGACTGTAATGTCACCCCTATTTGGGCTAAAAATAGAAATATAGATTCCAGAATTCCACGTTCCAATCAAATTTTACGTCTCTCGGCAACATTGACCAATCAGGGGGCGTCTTTCATCCGGGGTTCCTTGACGTCATTCTCTATCAGAGAATGCTTGTTGACGTCTGTACATAAAAAAAATAATAAAATGGACAATGAATTGTCGTCTGCACGGTTTGCCACAGTGGACGAGGCTGAATTCAGAAGAATCTTGAAAGAAAAAGATTCCAAAAACACGCGTAGAGCAACAAATGTAGCTGTCAAAATATTCCGGACATATTTAAAAGCTAAAAATATGCTGGAAGCGTTTTTTTCCCATGTATAATCATATAATAAAACGATCATTGACTTTGTAATAGGTTGCTACTGGGATTTATCAACCCTCAAAAAGCAATATTGACCTCGCATTCGGCTCAGTGAATATAACTTTTTTCAGGTTGATAAATCTCTAGCAACCTATATCAAAGTCAATAATTGTATAATATCAACCGCTGGACGTTATGTCGCATGGTTATATCAACCGCACGCGATAATTTTATAATATCACGTGACTATTTCATTCTCCATTGTGAAATTAAGCATAGACGTACTGAATATGGGTCATCACTTGGTATCTGTTGTCAGATATGAACTAGACCAAATAATTATGGCACTGTGTAGGATATTCGATGTAGTAAACAATTATAAACCTTGTAAGAGTGTGATATGACGGACTGTCTCCCCTCGAAAGTTTATGCCACCCTCGGGCAAGCCCTCGGGTGACATAATCTTTCTCTGGTAGACAAACCGTCATATCTCACTCTTACAAGGTTGATAATTGTATATCAAATCACCACTAAAATAAAAAAATAAAAATATTATAACCTAGTATTTTATATCCACCGGAGTAAATTCATTTTAATAAAAACATAGATATCTAATTTAGTGCGCACGACACGTTACTGGAATAACCTTCATCAGGTACGTTACTGTAATAACCTTCATCAGGTACGTTACTGTAATAACCTTCATCAGGTACGTTACTGTAATAACCTTCGTCGGGTACGTTACTGGAATAACCTCCATCAGGTACGCTCAAAGCTAAAATATTTGAAAGCCAAAATACCGGTAATCTTTGGGAGTAATACAACCAAAGGGTATAAACAGAATAACCAAAATCAGCTATTTAAGACCACCTATGTCTGAGAGGGGAGATAACCTTTTAATGATAATTACATGATTTAGCAACTGTAAATTTCAATAAAAAAATATATACCTAGTAAACCATGTCAGTTCCGAAGCACTAATATTTTTACTCACATCAATGTTTTCTTCGGTGATTGTTGATCGTTTAAACCTGTTAACAGAATGTCCATCAATAACAACCAAAAATACTGTCACTATTATTAACAACCTCATTTCTAGTACTTGTCATTATATGAATGAAAAAATAAAACCTATGATAGAAACAGGTTCCTTGAATCTTTAGCCGATTTCCAGATTATCACTAATCTTAAGATCCTCCTACTATGTAGTACACGTTGATCCGGGTGGTCATCGTTAAGTAGCTAATACACACTTATATAGACATTTTCACCACAATTTGTTTGAAATATTATGTAAAGATTAATTAGTGTAATTTAGTTACTAATTGAATGTCATCTTTAAAACGTTCGGGTTTAGAAAATGTGTGGATGATGAACATCAAGTGCATGCATTCTTAATCGTAAATTAAGACGATCATAACTAAACTTTTTATTTTTATATTTTAGCTCAGTCTTATTCCTGGTTGAGAACAGACAGATCTGCATCGGTGGCGTAATGGTTAGCATGCTCGCCTCGAGTGCGGTAGATCGGGTCAAACCAAAGATTATAAAATTGGTATGTGTTGCTTCCCCACAAAGTACGCAGAATTAAGGAGAAAGAGCAAAGACTGGTTAGCTAGGAATCGGGATAATGTGTCCGAATGGGGCTACATGTGTATCTGCGGACTGTTGTTTTAGTGCACTAGCACTATAAAAATTCAGCTAAGCGTGTTGGATTAGTACAAAGCGGACCTCATGATCATCTCGTTAAAAATTAACTTGTTCTCGCCATGATATAGCTGAAAAATTGCTGAGTTGGCATTAAACAACAATCACTCACTCATTTACTGGAACAGACAGAAAAATGTGGATGGGTTACTCCCAGTCAAATAGTACCGATATATTGGTTGCTAGGTTACCTCTGGTACAATAATAAGCATTTAGTTATTGGTCATTCCGACAATGGCAGGTTTATCATACTATTGTTTGTTACTTCTCATTGGGGTTAGGCTTATGGCGTTTAACGCCACTTTCAACAATATTTCAGTTATATCGTGGCGGTCAGTTTTATTGGTGGAGGATACCAGAGTACCCAGAGAAAACTACCGACCTGTCGCAAGTTACTGTCCTACTTTACCACATAGTGCCATGTCGAGTAAACCTGGACATGAGCGGGATTCGAACTCGCAACGTTCGTGGTGATGTTCACTGCGGTAAGATAGGCATTTGTTAAATAGCAAACAATTTCTTGAAATCGAATGTAAATTAAAATATAATTAGAACAATTTTTCGACAAAATATATCTGGCTTTTAAATGTAGGAAAATTTTGAAGTGAATGCACCTTTTAAGGCTCGTACTGATATTGGGATTCTTGGTTGTGTGTGCGTGCGTGCGTGCGTGTGTGTGTGTGTGTGTGTGTGTGTGTGTGTGTGTGTGTGTTTAAAAAAATCCCCTAAATATCGACAGAAGATGTATTTCCAAGTACATTTTAAACTCTGACTTCAATGAAAATAATTCATGTTTAAAAAAAAAAAGAATAATTTACTTGGAAAGATTTTAATTTTATGAATGAGCATGCCATGCAAGTGTATGTCGGTGCATCGTCTAGGAATTGTTTGAAACAAACAAACGGAATAATTGGCATAGAACAAAACAACAACAAAAAAACAAAAAACACAAAATGCAATAATACAAACAGATATTACACTTATTTGTTTTTACTTTTTATCTCTTTCTGAACCCGAAAATATCAACTTGAGAACTTTGAGCCCATTTTCAAAAGACATTTTGACATAGTTTTTGAATACATGTACTAAATAATTCTTTATTTACATGTTACAATCTTGTGGGTCAAGTAAATATAAAAATTACATACATACATATAAAATAGTAGAATCTTTTTTTCCAACTTTGACCTCTTTTTTCGTAATTCCAATGCTTGCGTTCAAAGACTAGAAAAAGTTCAAGTTGTGTATGTTAAATATGACTGAACAATATCCATACTTAAATATGACTGAACAATATCCATACTTAAATATGACTGAACAATATCCATACTTAAATATGACTGAACAATATCCATACTTAAATGAGTAGAGAGCTAAATGATTTTTTGTTTCAATGAATTGTTATTTAGTCTTTCAGTCGGTGCGTACATTTTTCTCTTTCAAAATTAGCTAAGGCATTAAGACAATTTTTTTGCCCATTCAAGACACAAAATATCAAAATAAAAATCTTAAGATGCAAATTAGGGTTAAATTTCTTTACAATCGCCACAAGACACAAGCTGATGACCAAGATATACCCTCGGGAGGAAACACAGAAAGTGGAAAGAAGTCAGCTGCACCTTCCAAGAAAAGTAGACTTCGATTAAGTAGTAAAACTAAAGGTATTTTTATAGTTTGGTTTTTATATTCTTAAGCTTAATACTCCCGTCATTCTAGCAAAAATGTCACCCTAAACCAAAAACTAAATTCCACAGAAGAAATTATCATATTTTTATGTCAGGAAATGTACAAGAATTCACCAGAACAAAATTCCTATGAAAAGAATGCAGACGGGAAAAAATACAGCCAAAAGAAGATTAAAGCAACAAAAAGACCAGTCAGTGAATTGAAAAGGAGAGAAATGAAAATTGTACAAGTTTGGACTATTGATATTTATTTGGTTCTCATCCTATTTTCATACAATTCTTGTTCTTTTTTTTTTTTCAAAATCATATTTTACATGTATATATCCACAGATCTTCTTGAAATGGTGGCAGACAAAAGTGCCATTCAGAAACTGATGAAAGATAGAGAATTGATAACAGTAAATGCAATAGAAACAGTTCCCAGCAAGCTGACAGGGAAAGTCGTCAATATTGACATAAATGAATTAAAACCGTACTTGGACAATGATGTTCTGTTGTGTTTGGAGTTAACAAGTAAGTCATCATTTTTGTGAGTTGTGTGAAAAATATTCTTGAGTTGGTACATGCATTTTGAGGCAATCAGTCTTTCTCCTTAATGCTGCGTGCTTAGAGGAGAAGCAGCAAATACTAATTTTATAGTCTTTGGTGTCTCGAACCCACGATCTACCGTACCCGATGCGAGCATGCCAACCATTACGCCACCGATGTAGTGCTTTAGATTGACGTTGTACCAGGTGAATAGACTTTATCACAGTATGATATATATAGTAGTATATGCAGTTTTAGTCATAGTTATAGATAGTTCTTTGTTGAACAAGTAGAAGAGCCGGGAATATACCTGTCTAAATATTGATTCTTCTGAAATGTTGGTATCCAATATTAAGTAGATCATTCACAATTTTCTTCATTTTCAATATTCAATGATGACATGAATGACTTGTGATTTGCCAGAATTAGTAATAATTAGTACTAGTCTACATATTAATTGGGCAATTGCCGATGGAAGCAATAAACATAATTAAAAATGTCGAGAAAATAAAATAGTCAAATAGTATACATTTGCACGATTTTAATTTGAGTTATCCATGTAAAATACATGTAATTATTGTTAATCTTGCAAAAAAGTATGTAATTTGATTTTACTGTAATTCTTATATAAACTGATATATAAATAAGATAGGACTTTACAGTCAAGCGTCAAATGCCCTTTTTCGGGACAGCTAGTGTCATATGGATATAGATTTTGTTTCCGTGATTCGTCAAACCCGGTTTTTCTCGCTACCACGAGCATCAATGGAGTGATTGATTGATTGTTGTTTAACGCCAACTCAGCAATTGTTCAGCTATATCATGGCGAGAACAAGTTAATTTTCTATGAGATGATGATGATTTCCCCTTGGTACTAAACCAACAGCTTAGTTGGATGTTTATAGTGCTGCATGTATCTCTCTGAAATAATAGTCCGCGGATAGACATGTCGCACCACTCGGACATATTATCCTGATGCCGAGCCAACCAGTTTTCTTAATGCTGCATACTATGGGGAGAAACAACAAATACCAATTTTGTTTATAGTCTTTGGTTTGTGGATTTGAGGTGCAGAATCCCAAATAGGCGAATAAAAGACCTGAACAATATACCTTTTATGTTCTATTTCAACATGTTCACCCGAACATGAAATATTTCTTTTCTTTACTGGGGTAAATGACATACAAATGTATATATTTGTGGGATGGCGATCTTACAAAATGGTCTGCCAACTTAAATTTACTTTCAAGTAAACCAGTAAATAATTTGGATTTGACAGCTGTTTTGTCAAACAAAATATAGTTCTAAGATTCCGGTTCACATGGATGGTTAGGTTTTATGGTGTTTAACACCACTTTCAACAATATTTCAGTTATATAGAGGCGGTCAATTTTATGGTGTTTAACACCACTTTCAACAATATTTCAGTTATATAGAGGCGGTCAGTTTTATGGTGTTTAACACCACTTTCAACAATATTTCAGTTATATAGAGGCGGTCAGTTTTATTGGTGGAGAAAACCAACGACCTGTCGTAAGTCACTGACAAACTTTATCACATAATGTTGTATAGAGTACGAATACACCTCGCCATGACCAGTACATGTAGATTACAGATAGTTATCAGCTACTAAAGATGTCAGTACACCTCGCCATGACCAGTACATGTAGATTACAGATAGTTATCAGCTACTAAAGATGTCAGTACACCTCACCATGACCAGTACATGTAGATTACAGATAGTTACTAGCTACTAAACATATCAGTACACCTCACCATGACCAGTACATGTAGATTACAGTTACCAGCTACTAAACATGTCAGTACACATCACCATGACCAGTACATGTAGATTACAGATAGTTACCAGCTACTAAACATGTCAGTACACCTCACAATGACCAGTACATGTAGATTACAGTTACCAGCTACTAAAGATCAGTACACCTCACCATGACCAGTACATGTAGATTACAGATAGTTACCAGCTACTAAACATATCAGTACACCTCACCATGACCAGTACATGTAGATTACATATAGCTACAAGGTACTAAAGGTGTCAGTACACCTCACCATGACCAGTACACGTAGATTACAGCTATCAGCTACTAAAGATGTCAGTACACCTCACCATGACCAGTACATGTAGATTACAGCTACCAGCTACTAAAGATGTCAGTACACCTCACCATGACCAGTACATGTAGATTACAGATAGTTACCAGCTACTAAACATGTGAGTACACCTCACCATGACCAGTACATGTAGATTACAGTTACCAGCAACTAAAGGCCAGTAAACCTCACCATGACCAGTACATGTAGATTACAGTTACCAGCTACTAAAGATGTCATGTTGGTTGGAGCCTTCATATGAATTGGGTTTTTTTGGTGTGGTTATATTGTTGCAGTCAGTTTTATTGTGGCAGTCAGATTTATTGTGGAAGTCACTTTAATTGTGGCAGTGAGTTATATTGTGGCAGTCAGTTGCTATGTGACAGTCAGTTATACTGTAGCAGTAAGTTTTAATGTGGTCAGTCAGTTATATTGTGATAATCAGCTATATTGTGACAGTCAGTTATACTGTGGCAGTAAGTTTTAATGTGGTCAGTCAGTTANAGTACACCTCACCATGACCAGTACATGTAGATTACAGTTACCAGCTACTAAAGATGTCATGTTGGTTGGAGCCTTCATATGAATTGGTTTTTTTGGTGTGGTTATATTGTTGCAGTCAGTTTTGTTTTACTGTGGCAGTCAGTTTTATTGTGACAGTCAGATTTATTGTGGAAGTCACTTTAATTGTGGCAGTGAGTTATATTGTGGCAGTCAGTTATATGGGACAGTCAGTTGCTATGTGACAGTCAGTTATACTGTAGCAGTAAGTTTTAATGTGGTCAGTCAGTTATATTGTGATAATCAGCTATATTGTGACAGTCAGTTATACTGTGGCAGTAAGTTTTAATGTGGTCAGTCAGTTATATTGTGGCAGTAAGTTATATTATGGCAGTCAGCTATATTGTGGCAGTCAAGGGCCCGGGTGGCTCAATGAGTTAGATAGTTACATTACCTAACAACTCATACAAGCCTATCACCAATACGGCTTGGGTTCGCACCATCTTTGTAAATTACAAAAAAGGGTGCACTTGAATCGCAGCCGCAAGTGATAAAGTTTACCAGTTGCTTGTCCATGGTTGGTGGTTCTCGCCGGGTACTTCAGCTTCTTCCACCACTAAAACTGGTCGCCATGATATAGCTGAAATATTGCTGAAAGTGGCACTAAACCACCAAAAATCAATCAAATCATATTGTAACAGTCAGATATATGGGACAGACAGTTGTATTGTGACAGTCAGTTGTATTGTGACAGTCAGTTGTATTGTGGCAGACAGTTGTATTGTGGCAGACAGTTTTTTTGTGGCAGCCAGTTTTTTTGTGGCAGTCAGTTGTATTGTGGCACACAGTTTTTTTGTGGCAGACAGTTTTTTTGTGGCAGCCAGTTTTTTTGTGGCAGTCAGTTGTATTGTGGCAG
>MJUT01015588.1:74621-102767 GCA_002080005.1 Gigantidas platifrons | reverse complement strand
ATCTTTAGTTTTATGTGTAGTGTCTTGTAGATCATTGTTTGTCATTTTTTCTTTTTTTTTTCTACTGATTACCTCTTTGGTATTTTCGTACTTGTTTTGTCTGATTATATTTAATTTTAGATAAACATTAGATAAAACTGAAAAGGTAAAGAATGGATACAAAACACAACAAGAAGACAAACAAACAAAAAATAACATAAAGCACAAAACTAAAATGATAGCAACACGGATCCACCAAAACACCAGATGTGAACCCAGGTGCTCCGGAAGGGTTGGTAGTTCCTGTTTCTCGTAGTCAAGTATTTTCGGTGATGGAAGAAAGAAAAATCACATGTAAAAGGAAAAAGATCAATGGTTATTTGAGATATTGATATTTCGTAACGGTCAACCTGTTCATGATCATGACCGTTCACTATTTGTAGTGAAGCCTTTCTTGTGTATATTTTGTTTCACCAACCGAGTTCTATCAGAACAATCAAAATCTTTAAAATTATCCTTTTAACATGAGTATTGAACAATACCAACAACACATTTAAATGTCTAAATTAGTTCACAAAGAAGAAAACATATGTGTGAAATGAAAATAAAACAACACAATGTTCAAAGAGCATACATACCAATATCCTTGTGTGTATTCGGTGTTGTACTAGTTGTACGTTTCAATTCTTCTGTAATTATAAAATAAAAGTTTCTAATATATGAATGTGGAATATACTTACAAGTAGTAACGGCATATAAATCCCTTAGTGGCGAACAATCCTCAGATCATTAAAAATCTATTAGAAATGTTCTGAGGGTGCTATCCTTCACTTACATATACAATGAATATATAAACAAACGAATAGAATCAAAACTAGCAATGACAATAGGAACAGTTATTCCATTTTCTAGTTTTTGGACGATTGCGTATCCTTGTTCTGCCTGTGATCCTTACAATATAGTTATTACTAAAAAAGAGCCACCCTTGAGACAATCACGGAACATGTATTTCTCGTCTTTCATTATTACTCCTTGTAATACTCAACAAAGACAAAAATCGTTTTTTCCTCGTACGATATCGGACTAGAACCGGAGTCGCTCGTTTGAAACATTAAAGGATGCTGCGTCCTCTACCAAGCATTAATTTGTGAAACTTTTCAATAGTTATAACATTTTCCCATTGTCATATGCAACCTCTGACTTAATCTATTTGGTAGAAGTAGAAGAATATTGATTTCTATGATTCCTAATCATCAGTTCAAATCAAGTGTTTTGGAGTTTATAGAAAGAAAAAGTACCTTCTTGATGTTTAGTTGTTCCTTGAACTTGACTTGTTGTTTGTCCTTTAAATAAAATAAATTATAAATTAAATTTTAACACTTTGAAGTGATACTATAAATATGTTAGGAAGAGACGATACACTAATGATTATAGTATGTAAATAATATACAAATGACAGGAAAAAATAGTTCTGAAACAAACATCGTCACAAATAGTAGAGCGAACACACTTGACTTTTTTTTTTACATTTTGACTCTCAAGAGAATATAATTGGAATGAAAAAATTCTTCCCAACGCAGAGATTGGACGAATATTTTCGGCGAACATGGATTACCTGTTTATCTACATTTTGATTTGTAATTCTAAGTCCAGTGAGAGATGTCAATGATGATTACAAGAAGTATTTATATAAACGAGAATTCGCCTTGTAGAAAATGTATCAACAATGATGTAGCCAATTTATTGACATGGAATGTTTTGTTTTTGTTTTGTATTCGCATAGCTAATCGTGGTTTTCTCCGGGTAGTCGGGTTTCCTCCAACAATAAAACTGACCGCCATGATATAACTCAAATATTGTTGAAAGTGGCGTTAAACACCATAACCCAAACCTATATCTAATCGTTAAAACTGTCTTAGCTTTACCAATTCAACATATTTTGTGTTGAGCTCTTTCAAATATCATCAATTCGTTTTTCAGCCTTTCGACATAAAATTAATATTGACAACACATAATATAATGTAATTTAAAAATATAGAAATAAATGTGCTAAATATGTTACAAAAAAATTAGTAATATTGTCGTATACATTTATATTTATCATACCTGTTTCTGTGCACCCCGAAACATAATTACATCTACAAAATAATGTATCTAAGTTATCCTATTGACATAATATTCAGAAATGTATTATGTGGCATTGCTTTCTTCAACTGTTTTCATGCATATCATGTCCATAGTGACACTAACAATGTAATAGGAATATAGATACTGTGATCTATGGGGATGGGTGTGCCGTTTATCATTCAAACGGCAAACATCCTATTTGGACATAATATTTATCATGCTTCGCTAAACCCATTTTTCGAGCTAGCGTTAGTGGCGAGGCAGAAGAACATTTTATCGTTACCATTATTTTGAGCAAACATTCCCATGAATTATTTTACATGTTATCTCATTCCCATCATCATCTATTGTAGTTGGATGTGCATTTTATGAAAAGAAAGTTTAAACAGTGATGGTCATCAATTCCAATTGAGGAGAGCTACTAGTAGCCTCTGGCTGTATGTAATCCTCTTGAAATAAATAAAGATTTAAATCAATTCCACTAATATCAACGACAAAAAAAACCAATCACATCTTAACTGTATGCGGTCAGTGCCCTATCACAATAACGTGAATAATTCAGCGCCCTCTTCTAGACATTGTCCTCTAGACGTCAATATGGTGACCTGGGAAGGAAGCGGGATATACCTACAATATTATTCGGGTTATCATCATCACTGAAGTTTGTGAGCTCGTCCCGCTTTGGGTATATATTATAGTGAGATATCTTCGATTCTATTTTGTATATAAAGTGTGTCAGCTTTTTGCGGCAAGTGGTTTTCTCCATGTACTCCGACTAATTCACAAATAAAACTAACCGCCATGATATAATTCATAACAATTTATTTCATTGGCTTAAAATCGGAAGTTTAATCAATTTCATAGAAAATAGTGATTTTTATTTAAACATTTTTGTCATTTCATATTGGTAAATATTTTTTTAAAGTTCTGTTTCTATTATTGTATATTACATAAATATTTACACCTTTCTTCCGAACAATTGCATTTCCTTTCACATTTTATTCCGTAGTTTGGATATTCACAAACGTCACTGCAGTTTTTTCCATAACGACCAGCTGGACAACCTTCAATTATGAAATAAATATAAACAATATGTGCAGTGTACTGTCAAAAATTATACAATGGATTTATTTTCTTGTGTTCATTTATATTAGTCCTTGGGCTTGAATAACCCCCGTACATACATACACCCCCTCCTATCTGTAACATGGGATTGAATTGCCCCGTGCATACACCCCTCTTAAATCCTTCACGATTGTAACTCATAATACATATGATATATGCCATTGCATATTAAACTCATTTGCATACACTTTGCTGGTATTTCTCTACCACGTATAATGATCGTGTAATTTTCGTATTTCCCGTAAACTTGTCTGTAATGAACCAGAACGTCCATTTCAAAACAAAAAAGGAGTATACATGTATGTGAAACAACTATATATATATAATAATATATATCGGTATTATATTATTATACACCTTTTAACAAATTCTTGATTGTATTTCAGTCCAAAATCAGATACCATATACAACAGACTGTCGGTGCCTATCAAAACCTTAAAGTTGTGAGTACGAATACCGCTCACGGCGAGATTTTCTCAATACAGCATCATGGGATAAAGTTGGTCAGTGACCTGAGACAGGTTTGTGGTTTTCTCCGGATACTCCGGTTTCCTCGAACCAATAAAATTGACCATTACGATATCATTGAAATATTGTTGAATTGGCGTTAAACACCATAACCCCCCCCCCCCTAATACAACAATAAATATTAAAAATGTGGTAATAATGATAAATTATAAAGGGTTTATACAAAGTCACATATAGATGTGCGAAAAAGACCTAAGCATCTATGTATTATGACGAATAGATATGTGGTTATTCTATTCGATTGTCACCGATAACAAATGTAGGATTATGCTATATTTAAGAAAATACTTCAGATATGAACCTGGGAAATATAGACCATAAGGAGATGTAAATAAACGTTAAATAGTTATGGTCCAAGATATAACCAAAACACTTTGACAAACCACAAACTACTGGACACAGAAATGATTATAGAAGACAAAAGCTGGGACAGTCACATTAATATGGCGTCGGTTAAACTGATTTATGGGATATCAACCCTACCTCTTGATACTTAGATTTCCAACAGCAAGATAAAAATATAGAAGTTTCAACTATCAATGATCACAACTCACAGAAATAAAAACGGCATCTAAGGAAATGGAAAGTACAAAAGCATTACATAAATTGGTATCGGAGGCGTTGGGGCCGATGGGCAAGGGGCACATGCCTACGCACTTTAAAAAGTGTGGAGGCTATGTTTTTATAAAAATGTTAAATGTTGGAAAGTTGACAGTTTAAGAGGAACACAACATACCTCGACGACAGCCAGTATTATCCCTTTGGAAACCAGGGCAGCAATACTTCTTCGTAAAAGGTTTCCCATCAACTTCTCTGAAATATATATATATATTATCATATCATCTCAACTCTTATTTTCTTGGGGACGTCGTGGCCGTGATCGTATGGTAGTTTGATTTACAACTACCTATGCAATCATTGCCTATCATCACTGATGCTGTAAGTTCGAATTTCGATCAGGGCGAGGTGTACAACATTATGTTATTAAGTTTTTCAGTGACTTGCGACAGGTCAGTGGTTTTCTCCGGGTCCTCCGGTTTCCTCCACCAATAAAACTGACCGCCATGATATAGCTGAAATATTGTTGAAAGTGTAACGTAGTTACAAGGATTGTGTTAGAGTATCGTTATATTTTCATTAAGAGTGTTGTTGGCGTGAAAACAAAACCCAACGTTAATGGATTCACATATACATGTGGGCCATCTGTTCATTACCTCCTGGATTGATGACCATTTCCCTGATGAGATGTTTACCTGTGGAACCGGGTTGCTGTGATGATATTCATTAACAATAATTTATAATTGTTTGTTTATAAGCATTCTTACTGTAATCTTCACATCGCAAGTAAAGAAGTTAATGATAAGCGTTATGCATATTCTTATTTGGTAAACTGATAAAATGACAGCCTGTGTTTCTACCTTGGACATACGATCACGAGCCATGTGGACTTAAGATAATTTGCGTAAACATTTTCTTTATAACTTGATGTTCTTGCTTTTCAGATTCAGATTTACTCTCGCACTATATGATTGCATATCATAAGTTACAATAAAAGTTATATTCTTCATTCTCTTTAATTACTCATTACGTCACATATGAGTTTTTAAATTGGTGCCGTGACCAGGATTAAGTTAATGTGACATTCGCTGGGCGGAGGTGTCAACAGATGAGTAACTGACTGCCAGGAACGGCCAGAAAATGCTCAGGTGAGTGATTTTCAGTTCAATTTTGTGTATTTGAAATGGCTAACCAAGATATAGGAGCTGTTTTTAATAATTTAGCTCAGCAGATGACTGGTTTGTCATCGACGATAAAAAGTCAGGGAATTGCTCAAATGATACCTCCATTCAACGGGGTTCCTTCCAAGTTGAAGGAATGGATAAAAAACATAGAAAAATATGTACTCTTGAATGATGTTGCCCCGGGTAGGGTAAAGTTGATAGCTTTTCAAACAAGCACTGGCTGTGTCAGTGATTTTTTGCAAAGATATTTGGGTATGAATGAAGACATAACTTGGAAAAATTTAAAAGCGGAATTGGCATCTAGATTTGCCGAGATAACTGATAGCCAGCATGCTTTTATGTTATTGCGGAAATTAAAACAGACTAGGGAAGAAAGCGTACAAATGTTTGCAGAACGCATGTTAACATTGGCCGAAGAGGCATATAGAGATCAACCGGGAGGGGTCGAAGCCATTGAACGTCAATTAGTTGGGTTTTTTATTGATGGATTGTTGCATGATTACCTAAAAATGAAGGTTATGAGGGATAATCCTGTATCACTTCAAAATGCCGTAAATAGCGCAATGGCGAAACAAAATTTGAGAAAACGGTTTGATCTAAGGTTAGGTCGTAGGGAAAGAACAGACCGGTTAGACAGACATGACGGACCTACACCATGGACGTATATTATTATAGGCCGCAAAATAAATGTATTAAGTGTAATAAATTTGGACATTGGGCTAAAAATTGTAAATCCAAAGCTAATAACATTCGACAAGTTCATTCTGTCAATACACTCAATTCTAACGCTAGATCTACTTTCACTTGTTGGAATTGTGGAAAACCGGGACATTTAAAAAGAAATTGTAGGAAAAAATCAAAACAAAACCAGGAAAACTAAAACACCCTCTTTATGTTGAAGCCCATAAAGAGAGCATTTCTAAAAACATACCAAGTTATAAAATTAATTTAGCGGGAAGTCCAAATTCGTGTCTTTTAAAAATTGGAAAACAACGATATCGCTCACTTGTAGATTCAGGTGCTGAGGTGTCCTTAATACATAAAAGAGTATATCAGGCATTAAAAAATCCACCAAAAACTAATTAAAAAATATGTTAATTTACAATCAGTTAATGGAAATCCTCTGGATGTAGTAGGGTGCGTAAATATTTGTTTTCAAATTAAAAATGTAACACTTAGTCATTCATTTTATGTAGTGGGAAATATGAATAGAAATATAATACTAGGACGTGATTGGTTAGTACAGAATGGAGTTAGGTTATATTACGATTTAGGATGTTTAAGAATAGGACAAATGTATGTACCACTAGAGGAAAATATTCATATCGCGTCAATAGTAAGACTTCACAGAAAAACTATTATAAAACCTCAAACTGCAAATGTTTGTTTGGCAACAATTAAAAATAATTCGGAATTGAACCAACACAAAATATTTCAAATCTCACAAATTGACACTGGGTATATTAGTTCTGAACCAGGCTTAATGTTAAGTAATGCTGTTATTAAAATTGATAAAACCAGACAATTTCCAATTATGATTGTAAATAATACTGATTAAACGTTTACTTTAAGAAGAGGTTGTATCATAGGAAAAATAGAAGCCATTCAAGAAGAAAGTATAAGCTCAATTAAAATGATTAACAAAAACGGAATTAAAAATAGTAAAATTAATACAGATGAAATAAATGTTTCAAAAGAGCATAAGCAAAAAATTGAAAAAAATAATATTAGCTAATGAGGATATTTTTGCAGAAAAAGACACAGAATTAGGGCAGACTGATGCAATAAAAATGAAAATTAATACAGGCGATCATCCCCCAATCAGATTAAAACCTTATAGGACTCCCTTAAATCAACGACCGATAGTTGAAAAAGCTGTTAAAGAAATGTTAGATGCTGATATAATTAGGAAATCACAGTCGCCATGGGCAGCGCCTATTGTGTTAATCAGGAAAAAAGATAATTCAATTAGACCGCAAAATTAACCAAATTACGAAAATAAATTCATATCGATGACATACTGAACTTATTAGGTAAAGCACGATATTTTAGTAATTATGATTTAAAATCGGGATATTGGCAGCTTGTCATGGATCCTGTAGATCGTGAAAAAACTGCATTTACATGTCACAAAGGTCTTTTTGAATTTAATGTCATGCCATTTGGTTTAATTAATACACCAGCCGTATTTTCTGAATTAATGGCAGTAGTATTAGACGGGTTAGAAAGATTTGCATTTGCCTACTTGGACGATATTTTGGTATTTTCGTCTACCCTAGAGGAACATTTGGAACATACTCAAATTGTATTTAATCGATTAAGGAAAAATGGGTTAAAATTAAAATTGAAAAAATGTGGTTTTCTACAAGAAGAGACAAAATATCTAGGCTTTGTAATCAATCAACACGGAATCAGCCCACATAAGGACAAAGTTATGGTGATTAGATCTTTTAAAACACATTCAACTGTTAAAGAGGTTAGAAGTTTTATTGGAATGACTAGTTTTTATCGAAGATTTATACCAAATTTTTAAAATATTGCAGAACCAATTATTGAATTAACACGAAAATACGCGAAATTTAATTGAACAAATGAATGTCAAAAAGCTTTTGATTGTTTAAAAAATAGTTTATCAACTGTACCTCTTTTGGCATATCCTGGTGTGAACAAGCCATATACATTGTATTGCGATGCTAGTGATACATGTATTGGAGCTTGTCTTACACAACCTTGTGAAACTGATGTCAAGGAAATTTATGGTGTTAACAATAATGAGAAACCAATTTATTTTCTTTCTCACAGATTGAGCAAAACTCAACAAAAATGGCCGGTTATTGAAAAGGAGGCCTTTGCAATACACTATGCTTTACAAAAATTAGATCATTATCTGCATGGCGCTGAATTCATAATCAAGACAGATCACAAGCCTTTAAAATATCTGTTAGAGTCACCAATGCAAAATAAAAAGGTTCAACTTTGGGCGCAAGGAATTTCAGGGTATAACTGTAAAATTGAATATATTTCCGGTTTACAAAATACATGCGCTGATTTATTGTCTAGGTCACCTCCTTATGCTGAAAATCAGGAGGATGATGGTGAAGTTGAAGTAGACGTTAGTGATAAAGCTTTTTAAATAAATACATTCAATTCTAATCAGTTTAACCCAAAACATTTTGCCAGTTGTGAATACCAGAATGAAGAAAAAGCAACCACTCCAATTAAAAAAATAGGAGAATTTGATATGTCAGTTGAACAACAAAAAGATCCAAGTATACAATTAATTTTTAAACAATTACAGTCAGGAAAAGACAATAAACTAGTTCAAAAGCGTTTCATTATTATAGACCAAATTGTATACTACATAACTAATCCAGATGATGAGGCAATAACTAGGTTATATGTGCCTGAACATATTAAAGAACAAGTAATTAAACAATATCATGATGATAATGGGCACATGGGAATTCATAAAGTTTTTGAGCCTTTAAAATTAAAATATTATTGGCCTAATATGCTTAAAGAATTGCTTAAATATACAACTGATTGCATAACATGTCAAATGCGTAGTGCCAGAAAAATACAACCGCCTATTCAAGAAACGGATATCCCACCATATCCTTTCGCAAAGATAGGGTTGGATTTATCTGGACCGTATCCAACATCATTGTCAGGAAATAAATATATAGTCGGATTTATTGACTTATATAGTGGTTGGCCTGAAGCTTTCGCTGTACCAAATAAAAATGCGGAAAATATTGTTCATTTGTTATTAGAAGAAGTGTTTCCACGTTTTTCTGCACCGCTTCAATTACTATGTGATAACGCCGGTGAAAATTTAAGTCAAATTATGCAAGAAACATTAAATGCTTTAAAAATTAATCAAATTACAACTTCTTTTTATCACCCGCAAAGTAATGCCAAAATTGAAAGATTCCATAGGACATTACATGATATTCTATCTAAAAAAATGAAAGATAATGTACAAACTTGGGATTTATATTTAAATCAAGCTTTAGCAGCTATCAGATTTAATGTTAGTGAATCATCCAAGTTCTCACCATATTTTCTAATTTATAACAGAGACCCAGTACTACCAATTGATAATATTTTAAAACCCCGTCGTAAATATTACGGTGACCAGGAACACCAAATTGCTTTAGAACAACAACATAAATCATTTGTTTTGGTCCATAAATACCTTAAAAAGGATAAGAAAAAACAAGCTAAATATGCCAATAAAAATCGTAAAGAAGTCAAATTAGAAGTTGGTGATGCCGTTTACCATAGAAACCATCATAATCATAGTAAATTAAATTCAAATTGGAAACCATTTGATCGCATAATTGAAAAAACGACACCAGTATCCTTTAAAATTAGAAATCAATTAGATGGTACTATTACGAAAGCCCATGCTGAACACTTACGCTTGGCAAATGTTGATGAATGGGACATACCTAAAGACAATACAGACAAACCAATAAGAAAAACAAATTATGTAATAAATCCTGACATATCTGATTCTGATAGTATAAGTAGTGAAACTTCTGAAGATCATATTCCTTTAAATAAAATAGCTAAACGATATCGTAAAGAACGTAGTAATTCTTCTGATGAGGAAGACATTCCCTTAATGGAACTTTCTAATAAGCTAAAACAACGTCAAAGACGTCTCCAACATGAAAATGAAGTTAACAGTTCATCTGACATGCACTCTGATTTAGAGAGTGATACTAGCGAAACTGAAATGTCAGTCGGAGAGGTTAATATCAAGGTCAAACAGAAACCCAAAAGCAAACAAAAATTAATATCTATAATCAAAACGATGGTTGAACAATACTTTTATATATATTTAGAATTTGCATGAACATTTTCTTTATAACTTGATGTTCTTGCTTTTCAGATTCAGATTTACTCTCACACTATACGATTGCATATCATAAGTTACAATAAAAGTTATATTCTTCATTCTCTTTAATTACTCATTACGTCACAAAAGTGACGTTAAACACCATCAAACAAACAAACAAACTGAATTTCGTGCATGTGTATAATGTTATTGAAACTTGTCACTGTTCGAGTAAATATACCAAACCATTTTTTACGTAAACAAGTTAAATTTTGTTCGAAAACATTGCTTCTTAAACGGTAAACACTGAAGTTTGATCGCACACCATCTTTAAAACTTGCAAAGTTGTAAAAAGTATCATATATATTATTTTGTCTGAAATATGTATGCCACTCCACGAAACTCAATTAAATGCCTTCCATTGTTTGACAAATAAACGTTTATTAAATTACCTTTCGTTACATATACCAATATTATGACTTCCAAATATATATCGTTTTTTGCCGTTGTATTTATTGTCTGTCTTTCGATTTAAAGCTTCACGATTTACCCCCTTTGATGTGTTCGAAGTATTGTTACAAGATGGGAGCATTCAGTCTTGAGCCACTTTTCGCTATCATGATACACAAACTTCAGATAAATAACAAAAACGTATACTTACTCTTTACGATAGCACATACCCTCGGTTTTTACTTCATAAAAGGAAATCCATATAACAATTATACTGATAAAAATCATTTTGTATCTAAAAGTATACAAAACAGGAAAACATATTTTTTTTAAAACTTATTATACATGTATACGTTTGTCATACACATTATTGAAGTTATAATTTCCCGGAAAGGACACTCAGGCATCGATTGGTGTGTGATGATAAATGTTATAGTATATGAAAACAATGTGAGTTTATCGAGTTTTAAAAAACAAAATTCTAATAAAAATGAAATCTTCCCTATTAGAATAGTTGTTGGCCCTCAATATAGTGGCGTTAATTCAGTAAACACAAACATAGTACTAATGCATTTTTTTATTGAAATATTGCTATTGTGTGTTGCATTCTAAAGAAAGAATTAAATGTGACAGTTAACGGTAGTATATATATATAGATATATTGAGTTAGGGGTTATGGTGTTAACGCCACTTTCAACAATATTTCAGTTATATCGTGGCGGGTAGATATATTGGAACAATATCTGCTTGTGTTCCTTTAAGTAAATCAGTTTTCTACATTGTGTACAGTAACAGTCCACCCCTTTTTCTGATTCTGATGAACATGAACAATCTTGCCTGATAATTATCATATTTTTCTTTCTCAATGTATCAAAGCTTCGTTCTTCATTTTATTTCCGCAACAAATCAACTTACAGCTCCGTGTCATTTTTAGGTTGGTACGTGGTGTTGTATTGATTCACTGAATCAATGAATTTTACTTCATCAATGCCTAAAATGGGAATAATGATTCAAAAAAATTTCTTGAACAACTACGGATTTGCCGTTCGTTCTAAATCACTGCTATTAGTTCATTCTCTATCCAGAGTTGTCGTTCCCGCTACGCTCCAACATCCACTGGTGTTAAACTGATGTTCGTAACTGGAGTTACCTACATCCCAACATGGCGGACACGGAAAATGGTAAATTAGAACATAGGCTACTTGATTTCTTTTTATCAGTAGTGTTTATTAGTAAGTCCGTACGGTATGATTACAGGTGGGAATATTAGACACTCGAATGCATACATACAAATGACGAAACTCTTATGAGAACATTGAAATCGTAACTTTAAAAAAAATTGAAGGATGCACGTAACTCTTTGTAGTGATGTTCGTAACGTTACAAAGATATTTAAAAAGATGTCCGTAAATGCAGATTTCCATAACTGTCAAATAATTAGAACGTGAATATTGCTCTTTAAGAAACAGTTTGAGAGATTGAATCTAGTTTCTGCATGACTGATCAAATGATGGTCTTTCATAAATTTTATTTTTAGTACTGGTTTTGAGTAGATTGTGTTGGTCCTCTCTCGTGATCAAATATGCGGTGGTGTATGTTTTAGTTTTTTCTACATCAAACCAATGTCTGTCCGTTCGATTACAAGAATATATTTTCATTATTGCAGATGTTTCATGTGTTACCAATGCAATACAGTGTCAAAGAACCCCAATGATATATTGATACACACCGTTAACCAACATGAAGCAGGAGGTAAATTCAGCTTAAGACAACGGATTTTCGATGAAAGTATTGGACACTATGCGTACCGATCAATTCATTTTGCCATAGACATTACTAAATTGAAGGAAAACCACAAAAACGGTTATATAAGCAATGTAAATTGCGAGGAAAAATATCTCGTTCAAGAGAAAACTGAAAGTTAATACTGACTGCTGTGAATTCCAAACAGACACAACGATACCTACGAACAAATGGACTCAAACCGACTTTTCAGAATTGTATAGCATACTCCCCGGTGTCATTAATGTTTTAAAAGAAATGCAACGGTACGACGACTTTGTAACAGTTATGAAATGCATCCGAGAAAGAATACTTACAGAAAACGTATCCATCGCTGTAAGATTACAAAAGATTATAGGAAACGCAAAGCCACGTGTTTATTATTGCTAATTGGAAACGAGCGTTGGGCAAGGTGTTCTTCTCCCGCTACCCTCATCTTTCGTTCATCTCACTCATTCATAACCCTCTCATCCTCCGCTCTGTATTTTTTGTTCTCGTGCATTATTTAACCTCTCCCACCTCTATTACCCTCTCTATCACTTCAGGGATGTTTTTCTTTGTTTCCAAATTTTATTTATTACAAAAACGTTGTTCTTTAAATGTTTTAAACATGATTTTAGAAACTCCAAACTTTAAAGTTACCAACATCATATTTGAAAGTTACGAAAATCGTTCAAATATAATTCTACACTTACATCATTTGTATTTCTTAAAGTAGGTTTGGCGCCACATAGGAGAATTTACAGTTGATTTAAACATATCACTACAGTTAATTGTTAAAATATCTATACATTTGAAATGACAATATTTGAAAATAAACTAAAAACAAAGAGAAAACAAGGATATTTTAATTTACCATTTTCCGTGTGCGCCATGTTGGGATGTAGGTAACTCCAGTTACGAACATCAGTTTAACACCAATGAACATCTCTGACAATGCTCATTTTACAAGACTTTTGTAAAATTTAGAAAACAGTAAAATAAAATGTATTTAAAATTGTTTTAATTATTGTAAATATCAATAAAGATGAAAATAAATCACTCATTTCAAATCAATTCTCTCTTAAAAATGATTTGTGATCGTTTTTAATTTTTACCTCCGCAAAATAGTTCTCTAATAAGTGCGGAGAGGGGGGGGGGTCATTTTTAGGAGAGAATTGATTTGAAATGAGTGATTTATTTTCATCTTTATTGATATTTACAATAATTAAAACAATTTTAAGTACATTTCTTTACTGTTTTCTAAATTTTACAAAAATGTTGTAAAATGAACGTTGACAGTGATGTTGGAGCGTAGCAGGAACGACAACTCTGGATAGAGAATGATTATGTTTATGAAGACGACCAGAAGTGCCGGAAGTTATCCATTCGGAACTCCTCTGACGTTTCTGCACTCAACACTGAGAAAAGTCTTAAGATATCAAAGTGGTAATCAAAATCAGTAAATCGAAGAAGAACAGACAACACAATGGCCAAAAGAAAAGGGATAAAAGGACGAACTTGATCTATTAAACATTACACACAAAAATTACCGGTTAAAGGGGAATTTGCGGTAGTGCCTACCGACAAAATTTGTTAGCGGAGCTTATCAACAAAAATCCCCGTGTAAATGAACAGCATATTTATGAAATTGTATGTCACATGACCAACGTGACCTAAAGGTCACATACCTCAGTAATTCGAATTTTCGAAGTGATTTTTGTAGTATCTAGACTGAATAAGAATATTACTTTTTAATAAGACTGACAGTTTGGGAGGGAGGAACACTAGTAACCATTCCTGTCAAATATTTTGCTCCAAAAGTAACTGTGAAACTGTGTATCATTAATTTTTCCTCCTCGAGATAACCGTGGCCAAAATAATGAACAATCTGAATACTTGCTGCGCCCACAGCTATTTATGTCCACGGTCCCGGTTTAAGCAGACGAACTCCACTACAAACCAGGGGTGAACTCAGGTGCACTGGAGAGATGAACATTACCTCAGACTTGATACAATATCAGCCGATTTCCTTATAAAACAAGTTGAAAATCTTTCTGGCAAAATAGTCAACGTACAACGTCAATCGTATAACAATTCCAAAATCTCAAATGCTCTTCTTCTTCTCTTCTTTCAATTTCCGCACTCCATCACTAATGATGACAATGTGCCGTGCATGCGTGGGTTAAAAATTTATGGATAGTTTCAAATATGTACAAATATCTATAGTTCTATTTACAGATTTCCAAATTAAAACTATGTACATGGTGACTGTTTAGATTATGTTGTTTTCTAAAAGAACAGGTATAGATACCTGTTCTTTAAAGCTATCCAGGGTAGTGCACTGCACTGCAACTGCAGGCAGGAGGTTCCACTGGATTAGGGTTCTTGGGTAAAATGAATACTTGTAGGTGTCTTTTGTTGTCTGTATGTGTTTGAAGGAGTGGTCATGTGTATATTGTCTTGTTCTTTTGTCTGATGGTATTAACAAGTTTGGTGGATAAATTGCAACAAGGTGATGCACTACTTTATAGAAAAATATTATTCGTGTTCTTGCTCTTCTGTGTGTTAATTCAGGCCATTGTAGTTGATGGGTCATGTCAGAAACTGAACTGGTGTTGTGAAAGCGATCGCAGGTGTACCTAGCTGCCCTGCGTTGGACCATTTCAAGCTCTTGTCTTCAAATCAAATGATATTTCCCAACTCTAAATCCGTGAGAAACTGAATTCCGTCTGTTTTGTTTATACATGTATTATGTGCATTAATAAACACATTGATAGCCGAGTAAACCGTTTTCTGACTAATTGTTCAATTCAAACACGACGAAAGATGTATCATTCATGCACACAGCAATCATACTACACAGGGACTGGCCTTATCGGGATTCATCTTAGAATATTTAGCCTCTTCATATGTATGACATGACAATACTCCTTCGATATAGTTTTCAATTGCGCCCATCTTTTTGTTTCGTTCACGTGTTCCAGGTAGTAATGCTGCTGGGGTCGTCGTTCTACTATGCAATGACTACCTTCTTTTCAACGTTTATTTTGCTACAAGTTAGTTAGAGGGTTAAAATATATAATTTAATCGTCAAAGTTACGTTAACCAATAGTAGAAAAGAAAGTTGGAGGTCCAGTCAACCATGAATCGGAAATTTTTGAAGCAGAAGATGTAGTGGAATCAACTGATCCAAGCTAAAGATATGAATCTGTCCGTCAATAGGTCAGTGTAAATAAGGTCAAATAACATACAAATAAAATATATTTTTTTTTTATTCCAATCTATAACTCATACAAAATTTAGATTTGACATAGAATACACAAATCATTCACAAAAAAACTAAAATTAAGCATAGTTAAATATGCTAAAAACTGTAGACTAGTACATACTCCCCATCCATGAAATAACGACCACTCATTTCTGTTCTTTCGCTGGATTTTAATGACGTCAAGTATTGTCTGTGCTGCGTCGTCCTGCATATCCTGAAATAACTGTGTGTTTGCCGATGAAGTAAGGCATTGTACTTTCTGGAAGATTGGAACCAATCACTACTATGCGTACTTTACCAAATGTCACACAAGCTGGTGACAGTGTCATCCCGCTGATCACTGCTACTCTCCCCTCTTGATGGCCTTCATCTGCCTCATCGTTCTGTGTATCAGCCCCCTCTGGCGCAGACTCATTTTCTAACATCCCATACAAAGTTATGGGATGTCGGAATATTCTTTGAATGATATATTATCAGTAACGGTATAACTACTGTTGTTTTCAACACCACATCCTAAACTAATTCATCCATGGACAAGTCTGCATAACGATGCTCTGTCTCTTTGTTGCCATTTGTGCAGGTTTTGGTAGTGGTTCTCTGTTGGCATGTTGTCGTGATTTAAGCACTGGTCTTTTTGGTTCGATTAAGGGTGTAGACCTAGGGTATGGGAGATAACTATATTTTCAGTGTAATCTCGAATATATGATCATCTGTGCGTTTGAAAATTCCACCTCAATTCCAAGCTTCTTGGTGATAAAGATTGTTTACATTGGATTTGGCCACTTAAAAAATATGACTCCTTTTCCATTTACCTTTTCATAGTTGTGCTCCTTGTATTTTAATATCTTATTGCTGTTTATGCCAATGTCAGGCAGTGTGTTATTATTATATGCCCACAAAATATCATGGAAATATCTCTTTCCAGAAAAAATGTTCATCGAAATATGTTGTCAAAAATGCCAGAAATGTAACACAATTTGTGTGACAATCTTTTTCTATTAAATTTCAAGGGTTTGTAAAAAAAAACAAAAAGTAAATATATTCATAAAAATTTTAGATATTATGAAACTATAGAGCAAATAATACGGTAGTAAAAAATAGAAAGCTATGTTTGGGAAAAAAATTGTAATATTATCTGACCCTCTCTTATATCGCCGTCCCCTTCTCCTAAGACAAATAAAGAATAATCGGAATCAAACTGGAGGACAGAATTTAAAGGAATTTAACAATACAGCTGGGTGGCTGTCTGTGGTTTTTTTTTTAATGCATTAATCAAGTATATTTACCCTCAAACCACCCCTCCCCCTCCCCTGCCGACCTGAAAATAAAAAAGACAAATGCAGTCATTTGGCAATTTGGACATCCACTGTGTCAATTATAAGAATTCAAAAGTTTTTTGTTATTGGTAGCTAGTTATTTTTTTATCTCACAAACAAAGAAACTAGCAAAAGATGGGTGTGTGGTATCTTTCCTCGACAATTTCATTTTTTTCCCTAGATGCCATGAAAAACATAAATTTAAATATTTTAAAAATCGGACGGTAAAAGTTTGTATAATTTGGTGCAATGATGTCTATATGTCTATTCTTCAGTGTAGCATTTTTTTGTGGAAATTAATTGACAGGAATGTTTTTAATCCGATTTTTAATACCAAGGATGGTCCTCAGGGCATCCCCCCTTTTTTTGCAGTTTCCACTGTTTGGCACGTGATTATCTCCAAACAGGATATTCAGATATGCTAGATATTTCATATTTATTCAACAACAACACTCCCATGTGTATTTAAGCCAAAATATTCCCTTTTAATCAGAAATAAATGTGCATATCTATTGAGAATTTTCCGAAACTAGTATTACCATCTGGCTTCCAGAATACCGCCAAAATTGATATATTTTGGATGTGCTATAGAGAAAACGGCACGGTGAAATTTTTTGAAACTTTGACAGATAATGTATTTAGACATAACTATTCCATGATGCAATTTAAAAAAAAATGATTGATGGGAAAATTTTAGGGTAACCCAGGTCTACACCCTTAAATGGCCAACTGGTCGCAAGAAATTCCTTTGGAGATTTCTCTTGTGGCCGTCTTGAATTCTCTTTCCCTACAGTGAAGACTAGACTTTCGAAGATCGCTTGGGCAAGGACGATATAAGGGTTCGTCACTCATTTGTCTGGAAGCTTGTGTTTACTATTAAATATCACAATCTTCACAAGTACTAAGTCTCCTTTCGTGATGATAGCTCCTTTAATCTTTGTGCCGTATTGCTTTTTCTGTCTGTTGATATTCCTTGCAGGCTTCTATATTTTATTGTTAACTTGTGGGCATATACCCCAAGCGACCTCCAAGATCTTTGATGCAGTTTCATCCTGAACTCTCTTTCCTCATAAATGCAACATCCATTGGCAATCTGAGATCTCTGTCGAGCATGCGGAAATGTGGTAAAAACTGGTAGACTCGTGTCTCGTACAGTTATAGGCATGGAAAACGGTGCCAAATAAACTTTCTGTTACATTGTATTTTGTTGTCTGCATTGACTAAAAATAATTCTAACTTAAGTTATAGTTGACAGATCCTTCGGAATGTTTAACACAGTTATCATTGGCACTTACAAGTGTAATAAATCAGCAATATAACAGTGCAATTATAAAAGATTAGAGACACGGCTGTGCATAATGCATATAGCTTTTTTTTATTTAAACTTGAATGCAGTTATTATAGAACTGTATGAGGAGGCCCTTGTTGACTTGCTGGCCGTTGTGATCTTATGGTGGGCCTGTCAAAAGGAGCGGTACCAGGTACATTTACCCACTTACAATGGTAATTGGTACCTCTTAATTTTAAAGAGTGTTGCATAAGATATTCACGAAAAATGCTCAAATTTTAAGAAAAAGTACCGCCAGTAAATATTGAAGTACTGGCATAGTTGAAAAATATTGAAATCCCTGTAATATGGTAGTTGTACAACTACCTGTGCAATCAGTGCCTGTCACCACCAAAGTTGTGACGGTTGGAATCTCGCTCATGTCAAGGTGTACTCGATACAACATTATGAGATAAAGTTTGTCAGTGACTTATTACTGGTTTTCTCTGGGTACTCTGGTGTCCTCCACCGAATACATGTTAAAACGCCTCAACTTTATTCCAAAATAAATCATTATTTGATCAAAACGACCCCATAGATATATTATTTAATTTTTGTGATTCCAATGTCTTTCTGCAGTGCATTTTTGTTGGAATATTGTTTTTGCATTTAAGTCATGAAAGGAACATTGTCATTTAAATATATATTTCGTTTTTGTTTTATTATATTTTTTATCAATAGGCTAAGCAGTTTCAGGGAAGATTTTTATATATCGACCAATCTGAAACAAGAATTGCCTGTGGCAGCAATCTTTGCTAACGAATCTGGACGAAATAGCAATCTTTATAGAGGACCTTCCATAGATGCTTCCTACCAAGTTCCGTTTCATTTGGTAAAGTGGTTTCAGAGGAGAAGATTTTTAAAAATCCATCATCCAGAAACAAGAATTGTCTGTGGCGGCCATGTTTGTTAACGAATCGGGATGAAATGAGCAAACTTCATAAAGGACCTTCCATACATGCTTTCTACCAAATTTTAGTTCATTTGGGAAAGCGATTTCAGAGGAAAAGATGTTTTAGAAATCAACAAATCAGAAACAAGAATGGCCTGTGGCGGCCATGTTTGTTAATGGATTGGAACTAAATGAGCAATCTTTATAGAGGACCTTCCAAGGATGCTGCCTACCAAGTTTTGATTCATTTGGCCAAGCGATTTCAGAGGAGAAGATTTTTTAGAAATCAACAAATCAGAAACAAGAATGGCCTGTGGCGGCCATGTTAGTCAACGGATCGGGACAAAATGACTGATCTTTATAGAGAACCTCCCATAGATGATTCCTACCAAATTTCAGCTCATTTGAGAAAATGGTTTCAGAGGAGAAGATTTTTTAGAAATCAACCAATCAAAAACAAGAATGGCCTGTGGTGGCCATGTTTGTTAACGGATCGTTAACGAAATGAGTACTCTCTATAGAGGACATTCCAATGATGTTTCCTACCAAGTTTTGATTCATTTGGCCGGGCGGTTTCAGAGGAGAAGATTTTTTTAGAAATCAACCAATCAGAAAAAAGAATGGCCTGTGATGGCCATGTTTGTTAATGGATCGGGACGAAATGAGCATTCTTCCGTAAATTGCCGTTTTCGGGTTGAGACGACCGAGTTGAAACGAGTTCACGTGCACTCGTCTTTACTCGTTGTGACATCCAATCAGAACGCCTCTAACAAGAACTTAATTTAGAATGTCGCCATGGTACACGGGGAAAGAAATTTACTTTTGTTTTTATTTTCTTTAAGAATATGTTACTCAAACACATTATAGTTAGATTACACAATTTATCGTTAGATACAGATATTGCACATATAGAACCACTTAAAAATTGAAGAAAAAAAACGGTAAGTAACGTCACATTGCTGTTAAAATGACGTCACTCTGATGAAAGGGTCATAACATCAGGAATAATACCACACACGACGTTACGGTTATACACGAAATGTCGCATTCAAAGGGTTAATTAAAAGCTCTTTTTATCGTAAAGCAACATAATATACTCTATGACCTACATTTCTCAGTCACGTACCATGACGTAGTGCACAATAATACCTGATCTATCATCTATCAGCTTGAACTAAACAGACTTGTTCATGTAAGTTATTGTACATGTACATATAAACTCCAAGTTGAAATGAAGGGGCCCGGGTGGCTCAATGAGTTATGGATCTAACAACTCATACAAGCCTATCACCAATACGGCGTGGGTTCGCTCCGAGCTTTGTAAATTACAAAAAAGGGTGCACTCGACTCGAAGCCGCAAGTGATAAAGTTTACCAGTTGCTTGCCCATGGTCGGTGGTTCTCTCTGGGTACTCCGGCTTCCTCTACCACTAAAACTGATCGCCATGATATAGCTGAAATATTGTTGAAAGTGGCGTTAAAACACCAAAAATCAATCAAGCAATCATTAACCAAGTTGAAATGTTTTATGTGTTTTTATTAAGTAAATAAGATTGATCAGTATTATATATTCTCACACATTGGAAAGCAGATGCATATAAAATTAGAAAATGGGGTTACAAACCATACAATGCATCATCAAAATTACTTACATAGCTGTCACACCAACATGCTTCTATCCATCATGTTGAATTGTATCATACATTCCCATAATGGACATATCTGCTGATAAAGTGTACAATACTAACCAGACAGATGCATCCAAGAAAATACTTATGGGAATGCAGATAGAAGACTTGCCATCCTCGACATTTTTGTACTACTACTCATTGACGTCAGATTTAGAAAATATAAATTTAACTCACCTCTTCAGGTTGTTGTGCATGATACTGAATAACAGACAAATCTTTATTCTGTCCAAGTAATCTCCTCGCCAAATGAACCCCATATGAACACCATTGCAGTTTACAATATACAATTGTCAGGGGAAAAGACTGTCCCAGTTTATTAAGTTCTAAAAGAAGAGGCTTAAACACATAATTATATGCCTCTTCAACTGTGTAATTTCCACCAACTGAAGGTGTCCTTTCACAGACAGATAGCATAACATTGGCATTGATTGCAGGCAAACTACTTATCTGCTGAAACTCTCTCATTCCAAGACTGAAAGCTATAGCTTTCTTAGAACTGTGACTCACTGTAGCGGTCACAGCTAACATTCGAATGTTGGAAATGTGATGCCTAAGGTCCACAATGTGCCTAAACTCTTCGCCCCAATCAAGAATACAATGGGCCTCATCTACCACTACATAGGTGACATCTACCTTCAAACTTTTCAAACTTAGATCATCAATGTGTGACAACACATCTTCTGGGTGTCCTATGTAATATCTAGCCTTATTACTGGTTGAAGAAATGGCGACATCTCCTCTAACATGCACTGAAGAAGAACCAAGCTTTGATAATTCCTGGTTAATAATAGCATTTAAAGGAGCTATTAAAATAAAAATTGAGGATTTTCCTGTGACATACTTGGTAAAGTAAGGCAGCATTTCAAAAATAAGGGATTTGCCATATCCTGTAGGAAGGACTGTGATTACATCATTGTCATAGACTGCCCTCAGACATTCAAGCTGTTTTGGTTTTATGAACGAATAACTCTGTTTTCAATGTTGTATTGAAAACTGATAATGCAAGCTTCTCTTTCATTACCTTCTCCAGTGACATCTTTATTTTACCTACAAAACAAATAAAAAAATTGAATCTTTACCTTTTGAATACAAGAGTAAATGTATACAAGACAAAATCCCTCCATATAGAGAGTAAAATATTGCAACTGAACAATATTAGAATTTGAATTTTGGTGCGTAATGCCACTTTCAACAATATTTCAGCTATATCATAACGACCAGTTTTAGTGGTGAAGGAAGCCGGAGTACCCGAGGAGAACCACCGACCCTGAGCAAGCAACTGGTAAACTTTATCACTTGCGGCTGCGAGTCGAGTGCACCCTTCTTTGTAATTTACAAAGCCGGGCGCGAACTCACGCCGTATTGGTGATAGGCTTGTATGAGTTGTTAGATCCAGCGACCTAACTCATTGAGCCACCCGGGCCCCCGTTTTCTATATAATTACATTACTTCCGTTTTTCATTGAAATGTTACAATATGTTTGGTTATGAAGTGGTCACATGATTATAAAAGAGATGTTTTACATCCCAATAAAACCCGGCGCGCGCCCCCCCTAAAATTGGAAAAAAATATGAATTTTTTTGCGTAAAATCATGAATTTTCACACGAAATACCCTAAAAATTTTCGCGCCCCCCTAACTTGAAATCCTGGATCCGCCCCTGTTATTGTGGGGCACATGTACAAGTTAAGACATGGGAGACAAGCTGTGCAGTTGTACTTTCCTAAGTACATTGTCATTGACCAGGTAGTAATTATTGAGATAAACCAGGTAGTAATTATTGAGATAAACCAGGTAGTAATTATTGAGATAAACCAGGTAGTAATTATTGAGATAAAACGTGTCATACAGTTTGGTTACACTGGGAGGATATTTCAATATGTTTTAAAAACATATTCGGGTTCAGACATTGTTTAGATTGGAGAAATGGAGCGCTGTAGATGGTTATTTTCAGGTAAAAGGCATCCATCTCGTGTATTTCTGTAAATACACCGTCATTTACGCGCATGCGTTTAAATTATGAATATGTATAACATGTTCTCGATGTTGCTAAACGATTTTATGAGAAATAAATAATTTTGAAGCTTGAAACTTGTAATTTATATATATACAAGTACGATTAACGTATAAAATTGTAAGTACGATTAACGTATAGAAATGCAAAAGATGTAATATTAAAGGGATGACCACATCAGTTATATAATAATAAAACACAACATTTAACAAATAATGAAAATAAAGTTTGGTTTCCTGTCGCGAAATTAATAAAACAAGAATAGTGAAATTAAAAAAAACCCAATTATTGTTCCTCTAATAGGTCTCTCAAACAAACACAATCCACAGAAAAAATGTTGAAGTTTAAGAACTTTTAAAATTGGATACCAAAAGAAAGTAAGGTTCGAATACCATATTATTGTCCATATATATATATAAACGGGTGCTGACGGCAATTGCTTTTATCGGGCAATGTCTACTGCATTGACAAATTCTGAACATTACCATGAACATTTGCGTCTTATAACTGCCATAGAAATTATGTTGAACAATATGTATTATGATACTTCTTGTAAGAAATATGTAGATCTTGTCAAAGATAATAGAATTGTTACATGTCCTTTTAATCAATTGGTCAAAGAAACTGTTACACTGGCATCCTTTAGCTCAATGACCCATATGTATGCTCTTACGGTGCAGCGCTTCATGAACCAATAAGGTCATACTACCCCCCGCAACTGAATGTAGAGTTTGTATCTGAGCCACATTGTAGGAAAGTTATTGGGAGAAATGTCAATAAATCTTCTGAGTGCATTGCAACAATCATGTGGTCTCAAACCATACTTGCTGATACATTTACACCTGATCATTTTGTTCCTTTGTTACATATTAAGACACAACCTATCAATTTAATAAATCTTGTAAATAACAATGAGAGTAACAGCAATGTATTTGTGAATGAGATTTCTTTGAATGATTCAACTGATGATTGTGAAGAAGTTAATTCTTTAGATGAAACTAATGCATGTAAGATAGATGGTTACGAGGATGGGTGTTGTAAGGATGAGAGAGATGAGTATTCAACAGATGTCACTTTAGAAGAATGTGAACAAAATTTAGCAAGTGAGTGTGTGAGAGATGAATCTGTATGCGCAGATGAGGAAAATAGTCAACGCACATCCTCTTGCATCATCTTCTTGATGGTAATGTTCTTTCATTAAATGCAGTCAGAGATGTACTAGGCAATGCTGATAGATCAAAAATTCAAAAATCAATTCCAAATGGAAAGAAAGAAAATGTTTATTTTTTGATAAAACAAAACAATGATAAGCGGTCATTTTCCGACGATTGTGGGAGTTGGGATAGTAGTTCTGGTTCTTCCCCCAAACAAATTTTCTTAAAAAATCAAGATGGCTCACTTAAGAATATATATTTCCGGAAAGGTGAATACTTCTTTCAAAAGAAAATCGAACAAAAAATGACATACGTGAAGTTAGAACCCCAACCCAATGCTTCAGATATAATTGAACTGAAAAGATATTATACATCTCTGAAAACAGATAAAAGCTACAAAAAGAGAGTAACATACATTCTTGGGGCAACATTTGCCATCTGTGAATACACTGGAAAATGTCCCGGTTTGTCTCTTCACGGTAATACTTAGATACGATAACGTAACCCTCATTCCGATTGTGCTCTATTTAGGGTTACGAATTGATCCCATTCAACGTATGGGAGCAGCGCCCGGAGTGATTCACACCGGGCGGTTTTTTGTCCTAATTCCGTTGTAAGTGGTTGGAAAAATTAACGGGGGTGAAAGATAAATATATTTAGGTAAACCTTGAGGTGTTAAATAATCGCTGCAGCAATCCATGGTAGACTTATATCCATCTGAAAATTTGAATGCATAAAATCTTCTTTCTGTCCGACATTTTGTTTACAAGTTGCTAGTTCACGCGCACTTGCCTCGTTTTTGAGATATCCTTATTTGGATCAATTTTATAGTAAAACGTAGTAACAGTTTTCCATATTTGGCATATATGGATAGGCTCCGCCCATCGCGAGAGTCTACGTAAGGTGTTATGGCGGACAAGTAACCGGTAGGGGGATTTCGGAGAGGGGGAGTCCCCATTTTTCTCGAAAAATTTGTTAAAAATTATATTAAAATTGTGAAAAATTAGAATGTAATCACATTTTTTTTTATTCTGAAACCCCTTTTTCAATTGTCTGAATCCAAGTCTGTTTACTGTGGTAAAAAAAAACCATTGACATGTTAAATGCGCACTTAAAAACTTAAAAAGTTTATGGGTCTAAAAATACTTTGTAATATTCAATATATATTCTTACTTACTTTATTTGGCTGTTTTGAGTAATATTTGTGACAATATGGTGTTTTGGTTAATATCCATTTTCTACAAAAAGTTCAGTTAACACGTCTATCATTCCTAAAGATCATGTTGTAAAAGAATATTGAATAACTAGTATTCAGCATTATCTTTCATTATTAACCAATCAATCTGTTTAATCCTTAAATACAACTCAGACCTTCAATCTATCTTTAAAGAAGGGGTACCCAATGGGGAAACCACAAAAATGTATCGTTTTATGGAATTAAATGTTTCTGTATTTAATGTTTTTGTTTTCTATGACACTCTGTAATGAATAGTTCGTGTATTTAGAATAACCTGGGGAGTAAGTTAGTTATGCACTTCGGTATACGGTGTTTCTGGATTAGAAACCCCTCAGGCCACCGGCCCTCATGGTTTCTAATCCAGAAACACCTATACCTCAGTGTATAACTATTACGTATTCATAATAGTGTCATATTATTATTGTGTCTTCTGTTCATAAACATGAACTGTAACTTCACTTTGGGCCTTGGCCAATTATTGTAATTGTGTCTGTGCCAATAAAATATTTGTATTTGTATTTGTATATGTTCAATATCCCAGGGCGACATTTACAAGCTGATAATCAATAATTGTCATTTCATTAATTCACAATCACATGCCCCCCCCCCTCTCCCGGTTAATGTAATTATCGAATTAATCCTAATTGGCAATAATCAGTGATCAAACATAATTAACAGTGATTAGAAATCAACAAATACCTCGACACCCAAGCTTACGCATGCGCATAAATGACGATATATTTACATAAATACACGAGATCGATGCCTTTTACCTGAAAATAACGACATTTAGAGTAAATATTATGAAAAAAAAATCATTTTTTCTGATAAAAACCATCATTTTCTACCATATGAGTGGTAATTTCGGTAACATTATTGGTAATTTCGGCAACTTATTTGGTAATTTCGGCAAATAGTGGCAATTTCGGTATTTATATACACCCACAAAAAGTACATTTCCGCGTGAATCTGATGTTTCCAACCTCTAAAATAACTAAAGGGGACAAACAAAATGTATCTGATGTGAACTGTGCCAATTACCCACTTAGTGCAAGCCTTCAATCAATGCTGTGCATAATTTCCTTTGCTCAAGTGTGAAAATCTGTAGGCTATGGCAGCCGCCATTAAAAACATGGATTCAGCCTTAATTACCTGACCCCTCTAAGGTGTAATATCACTAAAGAATTCTCCATAGCCTTCTATGTTAAATTAAAAAAAATTGAGCTTTCATACAGGATTCATCTTAATCTTAAGTTTAATCTAAGTGACACTCATATCTCATGGAAGGGATACCTAATTGGAAGCTTAACTCCGAAAATCAACATACATTAATGGCATATAAGAAAAAACAGACAGTCCGAAGATGTCTACCGTCAAAAATCCTACTTTCACTTTCGATTTAACACAAATGCAGGTGGTTTCCTTCCAATGCCATCATTTTTTTATTTTAAACCACAAGGACATCAAATATGGGGTTAAAATTATCCTGAAATCTGTAGGTTTCTGCTGACATTCAGTATTTTGCAGTATCTAATAGGGTTTATTTTTTATCCAACAATGTAGGAATCCTGTTTGTGCTTACGTACTACTTTCCCATACCTTCTTTTCGACTGGTACCCATGTTTAGTGGTATTACACCAATCTCCCATACAGAGTTGTCGGTCCTTGCAAAAATATAGTCCCTATAAATATAGCTTTTTTAAAAGGTATTTCGCCTCAAATAAAATCATATTTCACGTCAAAACTAAAGATATATGCAAAAAAGACGAATAGCGTCTTAGAAGCAAAATCTAGAGTATATTAATATTTTACAAGAATCTTGTAAAAATCGAGACGTTTACAAAGATAGAGAGCCTGCAAGGACCGACAACTCTGTATGGGAGATTGGTATTACACCTCTAACAAACAAAACAATCCGAGGGGTCACGAGTACCAGACTAAGTTGGGACACGGATATAGCATTCTCTATCCAGAGTTGTCGTTCCTGCTACGCTATATTTCTCTATCCAGAGTTGTCGTTCCTGCTACGCTATACAACATCTCTGTCAACGATAACCCGAATAATCCAGTCGTTATATTACTCTCCCGCTGGTCGCTACATTAACGCCTGGATGCATTCATTGATAAAATCCGTCAAACCGGAAATAGTAAATCGCTATGACTTATGGGGAATCACGACAAAAAAAATCGTTAGTTTCGCGTATCATCAATATCAAGACATATTTGTTAATACAATCTTCGTGATCATCATGAATAAAACCTTGTATAACTTGTATGTAAAGACTACCAAAGAAGACAAACAAAACCAAAGCTGTATGCAATACACATAGTCCTATCACATAGTACCTCGTGTGGCCGGCCATATTTACTATTTCTTTTATTATCTGATATTACTTTTTTTTTTTACATTTTCCCTATTTACTATTTATTGTTTTCTATTTGCTTCCCATTCCGCATGAAATAAAAAAATTGAAAAATCCCATATGCCAACGTAAAAATATGAACATGGAATGTGAAAATGTGAAGTCATACGTTACAAGACTAGCAATTTACATGTCCGGATAAATACAACCATACATGTAATAAAACTTAAATTAAGGATTTCTATACTTTCTATATAATTTCTATATTTAAATCCTTGCTTAAATGAATAATTACTATTTTTCAAATATTAATATTTATTTCAAA
>MJUT01015588.1:0-27426 GCA_002080005.1 Gigantidas platifrons | reverse complement strand
TTCAAAACAAAAAAGATAAAGATGGAAAGGACACGGATGTTGTCTTCGGAAGGCTATATATATATACAATGTATATCATTGGATAAAAGTTCATCGTCAGATCTATTAATAAGTGTTGTAAATTTTTTCAAGAGTCACATTCCCCTTCTGCGAAAAAGACCCCATATAGAAAAATATTTCCCTTTTCCAAGGTATAAAATTAAACCCACAAATGCACTATATTTCACTTTGACTGTCACATTGATTTGCTTGCCCCTTCAAAACAGATGTAGTGTCTGGTAAACAGTTGATGGGAAATAAAATAATAATGTAATAGAATGTAAAACTGGGTTGTTGCATGTTATAGTAGTAGCTCCTACACCAACTGTTCTTTCCATTTTTGGCACTATTCAATAATTATATTAGTAGTTCCCCCTATATGTGAATAACATATTGATGTCTCTGGAGTTTGCTCTCAATTTACTATTTCAAAGTTTGACATCTTTTTCTAGAAGTATACTGATATTTTGCAATTGTGCATAGCATACAAAAAATCTACATGCAAGCATGTTCGATCGTTTAACATAACCTTTGGTGCTTTCATTTTTTTAAGTCATGTCCTCTGAATCCAATGGGCAGATTGGAACCAAAATTGGTGTGGATGTTCCTTTATATGGTATCTAGTTCAAAACTTTTGCTGTGATTTTGATCAGTTGACAAATATGGCTGCCAATACCGTCATTCTTGTCAATAGACCATAGCTCTAAAATTACCAATCTCATGTCATATCATCAAAATTAAAACAGACAGAGGAAAGTTAGGGTGACTCAGCGCAGGGTTTGAACCTAAGGAAATATTTTAGGGGCCAAGTGGGCCCCTAGCAAATTAATTTTGGTAGCCCACACAATTTCTTAAGGGCCCATCAGGCACTCCTGCCACCTCGCTTGCGAGGTGCCTTATGACAGGGAGTCTGGGGCCGCTTAAGGCCCCTGGAAGCCCTGGGATAAATGGTGTAAAATCCTGCATTCAGGCTGTCCAGCACTTTTTGACAAAAAATAAGGGCGAATTTTAGGGATAAAATTCAGAAATTTTAGGGCTAAAATTAGGAATTTTATAACTAAATTAGGGCAGTTTTAGACATTTAAATGTACTTACCTTTGCAAATTTGACAATAAAGAAACTCACAAAAAATACTTTAAGTACAGGAAGGGTGTCTTCCAGGGTTCCATTGTCTCAATAAACAAGCTTGACACATGGATCCACTGGTCAACTGCCTTTCACTGCATAATCTGAATAAGAACTGCAAACTACATTAAGACACATTTTGTATGAATGCATTTTCAAAATTGCTAGAGTAGAAATATAAAAAAAATAGGAATTGACATGAAAAATTTGGGTTTTTTTTAGGATTTCCCCTTGAATTCAAAATTTTTTAAGGAATTTTAGCAAAACTAAAAAAAAATTAGGAATTTTAGGGCCGCTGGACAGCCTGTGCATTCTAGCCATTTCCTGGCAGTAAAATTGCTCATTCAGAAACTATAATTTAATACAGAAGATATCAAAATTTCCAAAAAATTTCCTCAAAATAAACTTATTTTACATGCACCAATACACTATGGTATCAGAAATTTATAGTTGAAATCAATTTTCAGGGCGATTTAGAGCTTGACATATGGTGTGGATGTTTGGCCATTGTTCTAGGCCTAGATGTGGTTTTTGGATTGGTTGTATGGCCTTTTTTGGTCGGGGTGCTGTCTCATTGACGTTTACCCCATATTCCTTTAAAAAATTGTCTAGAGCGTTTGGACTTTTCGGAATCTCTAAAATATTCTGTTCTCTGTTCATTTTGTCTTTTAAGAGGCCCAGAGTTCCCCAAAAGAACTGACTTAAATCGGCTTGGTGAAACATTTCGCCAACCGGATATTTTGAACGAACATGAAAAATTAAAAATCAAAGTCGGAAAATTGTGCTATAAAATTCTGTAATATGACTCAACAGAAAACGGCGTGGTTTGTGCAATATAAAGACAACAGAGAAATCATCATTGTTAAAAAAGAATTATTTGTTACCTAAATCCCTTTACAACAACAACTACATGTAAATTCTTTATTTCAATCCTTAAATGACGCAAAATTAATGCAAAAATTGACATCCTTATACGGAAGTGTTAAATAGAACAGCCGTAAATCTCCTTAACTGGAGATAAGATTCGCATACATCAAAATAAGCTGGTTCCCGGGCTACTACACTTTGTTACTCTAATTCATAGAGCTAAGAGTATATACGCGGATATCAGTTTAATATCAAAACAAAAAATCGGGGCTTAAAATCGATCAATGGAAATGTCAATATTTTTCGGATTTCGATCTTGGTGAATGGGAATTTTTACATATTACATATAGATTTACACTATTTTATTTTTTTCTAATTTTCACTCGCCAAGTGGACGACTAAGATGAGACTTAAGGGCCCACACTAAAATTTACTCGCAAATGGCGAGTGGGCGACCGCTAATTTCAAACTCACCGTGAGTCCTTCCTTCTTCAGCATCAAAAACTACAAGTCTCCATTGAGTTGAACATTTGTTACACTCCTGACCTATTTTTGTACTTACCACCAAACAAAATATTAAAACAATGAATAAATAAAACAAATGTGAACTTTCCTGATGTAATAAGAAAGCAAGTGAGAAGTAAATAAATTTAGTAGAATGTATTTTTCAAGTATTTTACTGCCCTAAGTTACTTGATACAGCTGCTTGTGGTCAACTTTAGGTCTTAATATCAAGCAAATTAATATTTCTCTAATAGATAATTGTTAAATTATATGCTGATGGCCTGTTTTATTCATTGGACTCCAATTTCAACACCTATTTCTGTTGAAATATTCACTTTAGTTGATATATAAAAAAAATATGTCAGGAGTGTAAAAAAATTTGGTAAAAATACATGCGTTTTTCATTTATCATTTGTCAATAACACAAAAATGGATAAAGCAATTTCTATGAAATTTTAAGTGAATGTTTTAGTATCGTGTATGTGTCTTCAAATGTACTTTTCATATCAGTGTGGACCTTTTTTTAAGAGAAACAGAAACTTTTGTAATGAGAAACCAAAAAATTACTTTAAAAATGGTGAAAATACATTAAATTTTATCTCTAAATTAAAAATATTGGTTAAAAATGATCGAAAATTAATTTTTGAACTTGGTTGTAACAATAAATTAATAATGTACGATAATTTTTAGAATTACTTCTGTTGTAATTTTGTTGAGAAATATTGTTAATGTTACAAAAATATAGATCAAAAGCCATTAATAAAATGTTGCAATTTGTTTTTTCTTAATTTCTTTCACAAACCGATGATAAATTAGTAAACTTGGACTTATGTGGGTCCTTAAAATTCAATAGGACATCAATTTCCAATTACTTTAATTTTGGTCACCTATGTCACACTTTGGGCTCATTTTTTTTAAACAGCCCATATAGGACTATATAGTGTAATCCCAACATCTTACGTATGGGACAAAAGTTTGCAATATTTATTTTGTTGTGGATTTCACTTACATTTAATTTAGAAAGTAATGAAATGTATTCTTATTTATTAGTTTTCTACTTTTTTTACAAATGTGACTGTTTATTTAGTTTATTCTTGACAAAATGAGAATATTTTGTTAAGTTTGGGAAGAAAGAGCAAACACTCTTACATATCTATCACCAACTTTTTGGATGGATATAAGGAGTTAAACCTGTGTTTATGTAGTCATCAGTGTATTAGAGATGTAATGATGCAAAGAATGCAAGTCAGTAAAGGAATTTAAGAGAAAATTTTCTACCTTACGTATGGGAAAAAAAAAAGTGTTACGTATGGGACGTTTCAGATTGACATTGATGTCTTGTCTTGTCTACATTAATTGGTGATAGTCAAAACCAAAGTTATTTATACTTAGGTACCTTGATACCATTCAAGTAAAAAGTAAGATCTTATATTTCAAGTACATATGTATGTACTTTTCATGGAAATATGGCTTACGTATGGGACAGCATGGGTTTCGGAAAATGTCTTTTCAAACTTTGAAGACTTGAATTAAAAAAATGATCAGAATTCTCTCCATTCTTTTTTGTCATAATTCTTCCTCACACTCTCAACAAAAGATTAACTGTATATAATGTAGATAAATAAGAAGATGACTCCATATAATTCCTTGTTAATCTTGTGAATGACTATTTTGTTAAAAACGATTACATACCATCATATTTCGGTTAACATCTTCTCTGATAATGATATTATATTGAAGTGCTACATGTTATATACCAACAGAAACTAGAGAAAATTCTCTATAAACTGAAGCTGACTTTAACTTTGTTATTCCTGAGAGAAAAATGTATTACACCTTTAAAAATGGGGAAAATATGAAGTGGCCGCTCGTAACAAGCATTTTTTGGCAAATTTTGGGTATGTATGAGCCTGTATTTCCATAACCGTTCATAATAGACTATTGAAAGTTATCTATTGTTTAGATCCCATAATGCACCAAGTTTAAACATATCATTCATTTATTTTATATTGCAACATATCATTTGCTGATCAATTACACAATATCCTTTAAAAAGTGCAACCTTAGCTTGCAGTAGTCCATATAGATATTGAATGGAGAAATTTTAAATATGCAGCATGCTAAAGTATAAATTTCGATAATGGGCAAAGTTAAACATTTCAGTCCTTGGAATAAGCAAGGATTTATCCAATCAATGTCATCCATAATCATTCATTGTATTAAATTCTTTGTTAATTGTTCTGCCCGAAAGGGCTCCTTAATTGGAAATAAAGATATTTGTATTTGTGTATATAGTAGAACTACTATATAAATCCGTGGAATAAGTGAAGCAGGATGAGTGAATCCAGAGTCTGTAGAAAATATAGGATATTAAAAATAATTGAATTATAAATGATATTTGATGGTGTAATTAGCATACTCTTCACTAGCTGCGGAACCGTAGCCCTTTATGGTCCTTTTTTTTTTTTTTTTTTTGGNGGACCGTTCCGCAGCTAACTCTTCACCATCTTTCACCTAACTCTCATTCAAATCGATATACTTATTTACAAGACTCCATTTCCACTTTTAACAAAGTGCTATTATTCAATTTACATTCATTCAACATAACATACTCTCTCTTTTCTTTCACCTAACTCTATATCAGTTTCCATCAGTATATGTATGAAATTTGTCAAAACACATGAGATCAAAGAACACAAGCTGTGAGGTATAGGGCACCTATAAAGTGCGAAACGAAATAGAAACGAAATCAACGAAATCAACGCAAACGAAACAAAATGAAATCAATGCAATGAAATGAAACCAACGAAAGCAAAATGAAATCAAATAAAACAAAACGATATTAAGACTGATACGAAGAAAATGGAAGGAAAAAATAAAAGACAAAACGAAATAAAGAAATAAAAAAAAATGATGTTGATTTTTTAAATACAATAGTTTTCTTGGGAAATGCCTGTACCAAGTCGGGAATATGATATTTGTTTTCTAGTTTCACGTTTGGTCATGTCTTAGGACTAGAGAATTTACACATGTACATACCTAACTGCAATAATGTAGCTCCTGTGACAAACTTGTGTCTCGTCGGAGCTACAAAGCGGCGCCATTCGTCACAATGGAGCAAAAAAAATATATTGCAGTTGAACATAAAAATTCACTGTTTACGCTTCAAACATTTCATTATAACTATTACTGATGATCCCAGTCCTTGTTAAATCGGTTTGGCTGAAAAATGCCGGAAACTACGGAAGGCGGAGCTTTTCTAAATATGGTATTTCTACTATGATATTTAGTATATTTACTACAGCTGATATAAACATTCACGCCTCAAATCGCCAAATATGGCATCCAAAAAATACCAAAGTGAGGCTTTGACCGGAAAATGACCACAAATGACGAAATTCAAAATGTAGTTGGTAACCAAATTTTTATTTTGTGGGAATTACATTCTAAAATACTGGTAGGTAATAAAAACTTGTTATAATAGTGGACAAAAGGAAAGGTTATGTCTTATTATTGATAAATACAGGTGTCAGAAACTCTGTATAAAGCGAGTGCAAAAAATCTCTGTGGCTGCCCCATTACGTGTGATGGCATCCCATTAAAACCCTTGCGAGTAAGCGAGCATTTAGGGTTTTATTATTAGAACTAGTACATACCGATCATTTATATACTTGGTAACGTCTTAAGGTTAGACCAGTGGCATCTTCCAATCTGCAATAAGAACCCACCATTTTCCTGGGAAAATGCCTGTACAAGTCAGGAATGTGTTGTTTTTCAGTTGTTCCATTGATGGTTGAACTTCTTATCGGTTTTGTCTGTTTTTGTGGACTTTCCCTTTTGAATGCGCCTTGGAGAATGGTACCATTGTTATTACCTTTATTCGGTAGTCACAGTGTGCCAACAGATCTGGCGTAATGTCTTGCCATTGTTCTTTCCGAGATATACAGGGGTCAAAAAGACCCCACACTATAAACTTTTTATTTCAAATCCTATTGTCCTATGTTGAAGAACTAAAAAAAAAGAACAGCAACAAAACAGGACATACAGTGAGGGAAAGGGGGGAGGGAGGTGATTTGGGGTTGTTTTTTTTTATGAAAAAGGATCAAAGGGAGAAAAAGGTACTTTTACAAGATATGTAGATTTTTTTTAAAAATTATTAAAGTTAATTTTTGATAGGATTTTTATACCTCCACCAAAAAAAGATTGGGGTATATAGGACTTCTGCTGTCCATTCGTTCGTTCGTCCATCCGGTTGTCACATTTTTCGTCTCTCCGACACACTTTTAAATTTTGCTCGGACGGTGAACTTTAGTGAACTTTAACTACTGCACTTCTGTTTTTTTATTAGCTCACCTGACCCAAAGGGTCATGTGAGCTATTGCCATCACTTTTCGTCTGTCGTCCGTCTTCCGTCCGTCAACATTTCACATTTTAATCTTCTCCTCAGAAACTACTGCGACAATTGCAACCAAACTTTGGTGGAATGGTCCTTGGATGGCCCCCTTCCAAAATTGTGTCCGGTGTTCCCGACTTCAAACCAAGATGGCCGCCAAGCTAAAAATAGAAAAAAGGGGGGATGAAATTTCAATTGTCTATTGCTGCTTAAGTATAAGTTAAAATGAGCTCAAATTTCAACTGCAGCTACATGGCAATGTGTAGTTTAACATATATTACGGGTTTTTCTGTGCAATTTTTCTTTCAGCCGATTTCTACCGATTATGCAAATTAGGCATATTTTGTAAATTTTGTCCTTTATTTCAAAAACTATGAGAGATAGATGTTAAATTCAAGCTGCATACATTTTCAGCATGTCAAGATCTACACACCCTGCAATTTTGAAGAAAATCTGATTACCCATCTTGGAGTTATTGCCCTTTTTTCATCAAATTTGTAAAATTTTAATACTTTTCGTCTGATATTTCAAAAACTATAAGAGATAAAGGTTAAGTTTAAATTGCAAAAATTTGCAGCCAGTGATGTCGTTAAAAGCCGACAGCCGGCGATTTTCGTCAGTTATTGTCCTTTTCTTGCCGGCTATTTTTCAATGAGTAAAAAAAAAATGTGACAAGAAAAATCCATATTCCAATATTATATAAATTATTACATCGTATAATTAATTAATTATGGATTTTGACGGCAGATTTATCAACGTTATCTAATAGATTAAATCAACTATAAATCCTTGATTAAAATCCCCTTTAGTCGCTATTTATAAAATTATGCGCGCGCACCTAACATTTAGTGAAACATCCACTATGGACAGCGGCATACACAACTTTATTTAGCACGCAGATCGCGAAGATAACACCTCTGTAAAGATCCAAAAGGATAAGAAGAGAGTGCATATGATCTTCAGATACCATCTTTCATTCAAGCTTCTGATCAAGACTGCCGTGGTGATCTTTTTTGTAACAAGCGGGACCATGTTCTTAGTTATAAATTAAAACACTGTTTTGTAAACATTTATATTTTATGTTACGATTTCGACCTTTTTTTTAATAACGATCACCCGGATTCGTAAAATTGAGGAGTTTCTGCAAATTATTGGTCCAGGGATAGCTGGCGGATTTATTTTTGAAAATGGTTCTCTCGTTGGTCACATAAATCAACATCTTAAACATGACGTCCGATTTTCTCTAAACCACTTCACTTCGGACACTCAGTAGTGGTACCAAATCATATTTTTTTTACTTTAACTACCAAATTTATAAAATTCTAGTTTTAAACTTTTATCTGATATTTTTTTCCCCCACGAAATAATAATTTTTAAGTGGTTTTCTAATGAAATGAAAAAGATGAAAAATCTTTTTTTCACTCTGACAGAAAATAATAACGTTACCGTGACTACGACCGACTTCCCTACCTATTAATGTCCGATCAGACTGAAACACGCACTAACCACAACATACATGAAAGTGTTAACAAAAGAAATGTAATTTTCAGTCTGTACAAGGAATAAACCCAAAAAATAATTTGGATAAAAAACAAATAAATCCAAATGCAAGTTAAAACAAGATAACAAAGTTATGTTTCAAATCAAACATTATTGTACCGGCAAGTCTTTTCTGGTACATAATTTCTGTTACTAAAGATACATTGCTATAACTAAAAATTGTGAAATGCTTAATTGATGCCAAAAATATAGTGACTCATGCTGATGATACAGATAGTGACAGTGAATTTGGATGTGAAATTTATTAATAAAATTTATTACTTATTGAAACATTTTCTGGAATTGAGTCAACAAAATAGGGTTTTTTTTGTTATGAAATAATACATACTTTAGTTAAGTACAGTTCCTTTTGATCTTTTTTTTTACTAAATATTTGCTCAATCAATCTCAATGGACATTAGCAACAATAATTCAAGATTATGAAGTAAAAAACAGGACAAGAAATAAAGTAATTTTATCCCCATGAAATGCTCAGAATACAGGATTTTACACCATTTAAGCTTCAGAGGTCCTAGACGGCCCCCAAACACCCGCCTGATTATTCTGCCACCTATTCAAAATTTTACTGACATACCCTGCAATTTTGAGGTAAATCCCATTACCCATTTTGGAGTTATTGCCCTTTTATCATCAAATTTTCAAAATTTTAATACTTTTTGTTTGGAGTTATTGCCCTTTTTTTCATCAAATTTTTTAAATTTTAATACTTTTCGTCTTATATTTCAAAAACTATAAGAGATAAAGGTTAAGTTTAAATTGCAAAATTATGTAGCATGTCTAGATCTACCTACCCTGCAATTTTGAGGTAAATCCCATTACCCATTTTGGAGTTATTGCCCTTTTTTCCATCAAATTTTCAAAATTTTAATACTTTTCGCCCTTTATTTCAAAAACTATAAGAGATAGATGTTAAGTTTAAACTGCAAACATGTTCAGCATGTCAAGATCTACCAACCCTGCAATTTTGAGGTAAATCCCAATAACCATTTTGGAGTTGTTGCCTTTTTTTCATCAAATTTTCAAAATTGTAATACTTTTTGTCCTTTATTTCAAAAACTATAAGAGATAAAGGTTAAGTTTAAATTGCAAAATTATGTAGCATGTCTACATTGGTGTTGGTCAGAAAATTTTTAAAGTTCCTATTGTTGAAAAATCAAGTTCCTATTGTTAAGCAATCAATGAACAATATGAACTGTGTTTAAACTTCTCTCCTGATGAAAACTTCTTTGATTTGATTTCAAGTTAAAAAATAAATTTCTTCATTGAAATTCATTTCTTTTGTATAATTAGCATTAGGCCACTCCAAATTGATTACTTGTTCTTCAGATTTTTTCATTAAAAAAATGGAGTGGGCGAGCGAAATTTTTTTTTCTGAAAATTAATTTTTGGAGACGCTAAAATCTTGAACAAGCGAGCGACACTTTTTAAAATTTTTGTAATCACTTTCCCCTCATTTTTGTGTTTTTAAATGCGAATTAAAGATAATTTTATAAGCCGGCGACTTTTTTTTAGCTCACCTGACCCAAAGGGTCATGTGAGGTATTGCCATCAGTTGGCGTCCGTTGTCTGTCGTCCGTCCGTTAACTTTTTCATATTTTAATCTACTCCTCTGAAACAACTGGGCCAAATGGAACCAAACTTGACAGAAAACATCTATATAAGGTCCTCTATTAAGTTTCTTCATTTCGTCCCATTCCGCCAACAAATATGGCCACCAAGGGCAATTCATGTTTCTGATTGGCTAATGTTAAAAAAAATTTCTCCTCTGAAACTGCTTGGCCAAATGGAGACAAACTTGGCAGGAAGCATCTATGTAAGAGCCTGCAATTTTAAAGTAAATCTGATTACCCATCTCAAAGTTATTGCTTTTTTTTTCATCAAATTTTAAAAATGTTAAATGTTTTTGGACCCAACAGATTCCTACTTCCTGTTTGCCGACTTTGTTGATTTTTATACACATTGAACATATATGCCCATTTGTCGTCGCATTTTTCTCAGCAACTATTGATGGCAGAAATCTGATATTTCGTCACAAGCCTCATATAGGTAACCCATATCGTGAGAAGCGTTTTTGGACCCGTCAGATTCCTACTTCCTGTTTGCCGACTTAGTTGGCTTTTATACACATTTAACAAACCGGTATATATGCTCATTTTTCGTCACATTTCTCTCAGCAACTATTGATGACAAGAATATGATATTTGGTCACAAACTTCATATAGGTATGCCATATTGTGGGAAGCGTTTTTAGACCCGTCAGATTCCTACTTCCTGTTTGGCGACTTAGTTGGTTTTTATACACATTGAACATATATGCACATTTTTCGTCACATTTTTCTCAGCAACTATTGATGGCAGAAATCTGATATTTGGTCACAAGCTTCATATAGGTACCCCATATCGTGGGAAGCATTTTTGGACCATCAGATTCCTACTTCCTGTTTGCTGACTTTGTTGATTTTTATACACATTGAACATAATTATATGCTCATTTTTCGTCGCATTTTACTCAGCAACTATTAATGGCAGAAATCTCTGATATTTCGTCACAAGCTTCATATAGGTACCCCATATCGTGGGAAGCGTTTTTTGACTCGTCAGATTCCTACCTCCTGTTTGCTGAACAGCGGGGGTATCATAAGTGAGCATTAGCTCACAGTTCATCTTGTTTGGTTTTTTTTTCAATTATTTATTTATCTTTCTTTTTTTTTTTTCTATTATTTTCTTGGTTCTAACTAAGTAGCTAACCAAAAGTTTTTGTTTTTTGTTTTTTTTCTCTCTCTCTCTTATATCCTACAATACTTAAAACATAATATTATTATTAGATTTAACCTAAAAAAAAATGTATAATTGAAAATCTGTATTTTTGTTAGAAACAGATCAATATAATATATATAATATGATCATCTATTATTTGATCGTAAATATTCAAGGGTACTGTCTGTCATATGTATCATGCTTAAAATTTTTATTATCTTAAATATGTACATACTAACACATACTAATAAATATATATTAAATCGTTTTTACTAACATTAATGAGGCCGGGATAAGGTACCGGTATTCGATGTTTTATAACTAACAAATGTACAGATTTCAATAAAAAATATTATGAAAAAAAAAAACATATTTATTGCTAAATATTATAACAATTGGATTGGACACAAATTATTCAATTTGTAATTGCATCAGAACCGTTTACACATGCATGAACTCCTAAAAAGAAGCGTTTAATCCAATAATATAAAAATATTTAAAATTTTGGGCTGCCTTCTCCCCTCTAATTTTATTTAGTTTGAAAATATGCATTTGTTTACTAAGAAAATCCTTATAGTTCTATGTTATTTACGAAAATTTGGTATACTCGTCAACTTTAACCATAGTTTGTGTAGAAACAATCTGATTTTGTAAAAATGTGGTGTAACTCCATATTGTTGAATACATTGTAGTTTATCTTGGGAAATTTATTATTTATGATTGTTTAATTTACAATCTAATTCTGGCCAAAATGGCTTTGAAAACACACTAAAATGGGTTCATTTTTATTAGTTCACCTGGACCAAGGTTCCATGTGAACTATTGCCATCACTTGGCGTCCGTCATCTGTCGTCTGTAAACTTTTCAAATTTCAAGCTTCTTCTCCGAAACCACTGGGCCAATTGGAACCAAACTTAGCAGGAATGTTCCTTGGATGATCCTCTACAAAGTCTCTGTTTTTCGTTCCAGTCGGATATTCAACATGGCTGCCAGGGCTGAAATTTCAAAGATCTTCTTCTCTGAAACTAATGACCTGACTGAATCCGAACTGTAAATGAAGGGGAAAAATTTTCAAAATGCTTCTTCTCTTAAACCACTTGGACAATTGAAACCAAACTGTCCAGGAATAATCATTTGAAGGTCCTCTAAAAAGTTCTGGTTTTTTATGCTGATCTGAAATCCAAGATGGCTGCCACCGGAGGACATAGTTTTTGCATAGGACCAGTTGGTTCTTTTTATAACCAGGTGAACGATACAGGCTCTGAAGAACCTCTGGTTGTCTGTTGGCGTTGTCGTACTGGAAGTGATAATGACATGTAAGCAATAAGTGATATTCCTATTTAGTCGATTAACTTTGCTTGTTCTGCCAAGTTTTTGTTGGTCTGATAATTGTTGTTTATTAATGTTTTACAATATGTATAAAGCTCTCTATAACTCTGCGACAGGCGTTTAACACTAAGAACTTCTCCGTTATATTTTTCAAAAGAAATGTGAAACAATGTTGTTTCTGTCCATGTGAATTTGTTGGTCCGAAGGTGACAAGAGAAAATGCAAAATTATTAAATTTGAAACTGGCTTAATTTGATATACATTTTGTGTATTTTCCTTCTCAAATAGCCGAAATTTCCTGTCTTAAATTCGTAAGTTAAATTTGTTATGAAACTAAAGAGTTGCATGTATTTGAACCCCCCCTCTATTTCTCTATTCTAAGTTTCTACCCTTATCTGCATTTGGATATAAAACAACCTGCAAAGTAACCTAAAGAGGTACCATAAAGTGTTGAAGTATATAGGGTCGACATACATACTCTTATTCCTGAATGCAGCATACATTTGTACTTAGTGGAAAAGCCGCAAATATCAATTTTATAGTCTTTGGTTTTGACTCGACATGGTATCGAATCCATGATCTACCACACTCAAGGTGATCATGTAACCAATTCAACTACATTTGTCTGAATCACTATGCCTGACGTAAATCAAAGCCCTGGTTTTTGATAACTAAATTTGCAGCAGTCAAAAAATATAAACGTGATAATAAAAAAAACCTGTAGCTGTACATATTGACTTCAGTTCAAAATGACTACATATTGATTTGTCAAATATTTTGCAGAAAAGTACACTAAGAAAAAATACACTTATGCTTCATTTCTATTTGTAGGAAGAGAAAGGTGAATGGATTTCTGAAGATTTGCTGTTTTGTTGTAAGTCAGTTTGTTTCTACACCTATTTACCCTCCAATAAATGAGGAGATACAAATGTATTATCATGATGTGTTTTCAGCTCTTAGGATTAGTAAACCGTGGTCAATTCTCTATATAGGACCCTATTTTTAAATACATTCTTATCTAAAGAAATGGAATATTTTCCATGAACTTAGCTTTTAATATTCATCTTTTGAATGATATTTTGATCATACACCAGGAGAAATTGGTTGTAATGTAATATATTAAATTTTATCTAAATGTTGAAATCTAGGCATTATATTTTCTGTGGAAAACAATTGTAAAGTGTTGGTCTTTATTCATTTATATTTCTATCTCTTTTAGGTTAGGGGGCCTTCGTGGTCGTGATCGTATGGTAGTTGGATTTACAACTACAATGTACCTCTGCAATCAGTGCCTATCACCACTACTGTGTGAGTTCCAATCCCGCTCAAGTCGAGATGTACTCTGTATAACATTTTTTTATGTGATATTTGTCAGTGACTTGCAGCAGGTTATTGGGTTTCTCCTGGTACTCCGGTTTCCTCAACCAATAAAACTGACCACCATGATATAACTGAGATATTGTTGAAAGTGGCATCAAACACCATAACCTTAACCCCAAGTTCCAACCATGGTAAGGTGTACTCGATAACAGCATTAAATTATATAGTTTGGCAATGACTTGTTCCTAGCATATAGTCTGAGGTTTTCTGTGAATACATTAGTTTCCCCCACCAATAAAACTAATATTGTTAAAAGTGGTTTTCAACACCAATAATCTAATCCATATCCATTACATTTAGATAGATTTTATCTTCTTTAAAGATTGAATGAAGCTGAAAAATTGTTATAACAATTTCAAAAATAAATTATTCTATAATTCTATGCTACATGTAGTATATATATTTTTTTATATATTTACAGGCAATATCAACATTTAACTTTGTGACCTGTAAAGTCAGACATTCTTGTCCTACGGAAATTATATGGAAAGACGTTTCTTCACTTTTCTGTCCAGACAACACAAATTACTATCATTGTCTGCAGATTAAATATGAGGAGACATATGAAGATATATGTGAAATACCTATTAGAGTTACCCCAGGTATATGTATATACATTGTAGAGGTCGTTGTGGCTGTGATCGTATGGTAATTGGATTTACAACTACCTATGCAATCAGTGCCTATCACCACTGATGTTGTAAGTTCGAATCTCGATCAGGGCGAGGTGTACAACATTATTAGATATAGTTTGCAGGGTTTTCAATAAGAGCTGGTAGAGAAAGACCGCCGGCTATTTTGTTGGGGGGAAAAAATTGATATATTATTTCAATCATGTCAATTGTTGCAGTGTTTCGATAATAAATCTATATTTACGGCGCTTTATTTATAGATTTTTTTGCTTCTTGGAATAACAGTTTTCTGATATAGACTATGCTGTTTAAGACACGTTTTTTCATTAGTTCACCTGGACCAAAGGTCCAGGTGAACTATTGCCATCACTTGGCGTCCGTCGTCTGTCGTCTGTAAACTTTTCACATTTCAAGCTTCTTCTCCGAAACCACTGGGCCAATTAGAACCAAACTTAGCAGGAATGTTCCTTGGATGGTCCTCTACAAAGTTTCTGTTTTTTGTTCCAGTGGGATATTCAACATGGCTGCCAGGGCCAATAATATGCTCTGATTGGCTGAAATTTCAAAGATCTTCTTCTCTGAAACTAATGACCTGACTGAACCCAAACTGTAAATGAATGATCATTGGAATGTCCTTTACCAAATTTCTGTTTTTTATGCTGATCGGAAATCCAAGATGGCCGCCACCGCAGGACATAGATTAACATTGGACCCTATGGAAAAATGTTCAAATGCCTTCTTCTCAGAAACTACAAATATGATTGAAGCCAAACTGTACATGAATGTTAATTGTTAATCTACAAACTTAAGGTTTTTTGTTCTGATATGAAATTCAAAATGGCGGCTACGGCAGGACTTAGTTTAACATAGGACGCTATGGGAAAAATGTTTCAAAACGCTTCTTCTCTGAAACCACTTGGACAATTGAAACCAAACTGCCCAGGAATGATCCTTGGAAGGTCCTCTACAAAGTTTATGTATTTTATGCCGATGGGAAATCCAAGATGGGCGCCACCGCAAGACATAGATTAATATTGGACCCTATGGGAAAATGTTCAAATGCCATCTTCTCAGAAACTACAAATATGATTAAAGCCAAACTGTACATGAATATTCATTGAATGGTCCTCTACAAACTTTAGGTTTTTTGTTCCGATATGAAATTCAAAATGGCAGCTACGGCAGGACTTAATTTAACATTGGACCCTAAGGGAAAAATGTTTCAAAACGCTTCTTCTCTGAAACCACTTGGACAAATGAAACCAAACTGCCCAGAAATGATCATTGGAAGGTCCTCTACCAAGTTTAGGTTTTTTATGCCGATTGGAAATCCAAGATGGCCTCCACCGCAGGACATAGATTAACATTGGAACCTATGGGAAAATGTTCAAATGCCTTCTTCTCAGAAACTACAAATATGATTAAAGCCAAACTGTACATGAATGTTCATTTGATGGTCCTCTACAAACTTTAGGTTTTTTGTTCCGCTATGAAATTCAAAATTGCGGCTACGGTAGGACTTAGTTTAACATTGGACCCTATGGGAAAAATGTTTCAAAACGCTTCTTCTCTGAAACCACATTGACAATTGAAACCAAACTGCCCAGGAAGGATCATTTGAAGGTCCTCTAAAAAGTTTGGGTTTTTTATGCCAATCCGAAATTCAAGATGGCTGCCACCACAGGTCATTGGTATTAACACAGGACCATATGGGGAAAATACAGAAATATGTTTTTCTCTGAAGCTATTGCATTGATTGAACCGGTACCTAAACTGTGCATCAATCATTGGAAGGTCCTTTAAAAACTTTGTGTTTTTTATGTTGATCGAAATTCCAAGATGACTACCACTGCAGGACATAGTTTTTACATAGGACCAATTGGTTCTTTTTATAACCAGGTGAACGATTCAGGCTCTTGAGAGCCTCTGGTTGGTCGAGAGATTTGTTGTATCCCAGAGATTCCCAAACATTTATCTCCTCCATGCTTTGATGAAGTTCAAGGACATTAACAAAATTAAAGTCACAATCTCAGAAACGCTTTAATGAACGAAAATATCAATATTTGAAATATAAGTACAAGAATCACTCCGGACCGGACACGTAAAAATTATCGGATATCAATTTGGCGCCAAATTTTTTAAGCGTCTTGTCTTTTATGCAAAATACGATAGAGGACTTGATTTAGGCTTTTGGGAAATATTGAAACCTTTGAAATGGAGAAATATTACAAGCTTTTTCCTGATTAAGACAAATGGTTGAAAAGATCCACACATTGTTTTGGATCATTGATGGGAACTCGACAAACGATAGGGCCAATACATGTACACTGCTATTTTTAGTCTGCACTCTTTGTGTCAATGGTGTTAATTCTTTATTGAGCTTACTGATATTGCAGCTCTCCACAGTTGTTGATGGCTATAAAAAACGATGTTTTCTGAAGCTTCCAGGGGGCTGGACCCCCTACAAGGGCACTGCCCTTGACCCATTGGTGGCTTCCATTTCTCCACCTACTTTTTAGCTCACCTAACCCAAAGGGTCATGTGAGCTTTTGTCATCACTTTGCGTCCGTCGTTGTCGTCCGTGTCTGTAAACTTTTCATACTTTCATCTTCTTCTTTGAAACTACTGAACAGATTTGGACCAAACTTGGCAGAAATGTTCATTGGGAGGTCCTCTACCAAATTTGTTATTTTGGTTTAGATTGGAAATCCAACATGGCCGCCAGGGCCAATAATGTGTTCTGATTGGTTGAAACTTTGAAAATCTTCTTGTCAGAAACTACTCAGCCGATGGAATTGTAACATTATAGGAATGATGACTGGATAGTCCTCTACTAAATTTGTTATTTTTGTGCCGATCGCATATCCAAGATGGCCGCCATGATTCGACTTAGTTTTAACATAGGACCCTATGGGAAAAATGTTTAAAAAAATTTTCCTCTGAAACCAGTAAGTCAGTTTAAAGCAAATATGGCATGAATGGTCCTTAGGTGGTCAACTTTCAAAAGAATGTCATGTGACCCCGACCTCCATCCAAGATGGCCACCATCAGCGAACATAGTTTTAACATAGGACCCTATGGGAAAATGTTTAAAAAAAAATTCCTCTGAAACCAGTAAGTCAATTTAAAGCAAACATGGCATGAATGGTCCTTAGGTGGTCAACTTTCAAAATAATGTCATGTGACCCCGATCTCCATCCAAGATGGCTGCCGTCAGTGAACATAGTTTTAACATAGGACCCTATGGGAAAAATGTTTAAATTTTGTTCCCTCTGAAACCAGTAAGCCAATTTAAAGCAAACATGGCATGAATGGTCCCTAAATGGTCAACTTTCAAAATTATATCCAGTGACCCAGACCTCCATCCAAGATGGCCACCATCAGCGGACATAGTTTTAACATAGGACCCTATGGGAAAAAATGTTTTAAATCTTCTCCTTTGAAACCAGTAAACCAATATAGCAAACATGTCATCGATGGTCCTTAGGTGGTCAACTTCCAAAATTGTGTTCAGTGTCCCCAATCTCGGTCCAAAATGGCTGCCGTCAGCGGACATAGTTTTCACATAGGACCCAATGGGGAAAATTGTTTAAAAGTCTTCTCCTCTGAAACCAGTCAGCCAATTTAAAGCAAACATGGCATGGATGTTCCTTGGGTAGTATATACTTTCAAAATTGTGTCCGGTGACCACAACCTTCATCCAAGATGGCTGCCATGAGCAGACATAGTTTTAACATAGAACCCTATGGGATTTGAATAGTAACTTAGATGTATTCGGCATGCAGACATTCTTAAGAGGACTTATTTATATCAGGTGAGCGATACAGGCTCACCTGAGCCTCTAGTTGGAAATAGCCTGCTATTTCAAAACTTATTGAAAGCTCTGAGTTCTGTCAGTGTCTTGCGACAGGTTGGTGGTTTTGTCTGGGTCCTATAGTTTCCTCCAACAATCAAACTGACCGACATGATATAGCTGAAATATTGTTGAAAATTGTGTTAAACACCATCAAACAAACAAACAAACAAATATATACATTGCAGTGGTCCAGATATATTTAAGTTCAAAGACTAAGAGTATTCACCTTGTTTTTTAAAATTTAATGCTGATTTTGCTACATTTGTATTATATTGGCAAAGTGTAATTTTGCATATATAGGCATTTTAACTCACTTTTGTGTTCGACATTGTTGGTGTCTGCATTTGATAGCCTTTCACATTTCAATCTTTCTCACAAACCATTGAAACCATGCTTGACATAAATGATATTTATAATGTGTAGTCTTCAACATTTTCCTAGGCCAATTATATTTTCTGCTTTTCTGAAATTTCTTCATAGACACTACATTGTATATGTTACATGATATGAAGGTTTCTTTTCTGACCCTCTGAAAAGTTTGTGTCTTTCTTTTTTTGTCAATTGGAAAATAAATATGGCCACCTCTGCAGGGAAAAGCTTTAACATAGGACCAATTTCAAGAATGTTCTTTTCTGAAACCATTGAATCATTTGAAACCTGAAATGTTCCTTGGATGGCCTTTGTGCAAAATATCTGTTTTTGTGTAGATCAGAAATTCAAGATGGCCACCATTGAATGACAAAGTTTTAATATAGAACCATATTAGTAAATGAAATATATTTTTTCTCAGAAACTGAAAACTTGATTGAATCTAAACTACATGAATTATCAATGGATGGTTCCTTTTAAAATTTTCAATTTTTGTATGAATTGGAAATCCAAAATGGCCACCACTGTATGATAAATTTTGCAAAAGACAGTATGAGATAAATATTTTAAAGCTATTCTTACATTTGTATCTGAATACAGTAGAACCATTTTACAAACAATTGTTTGACAGCAAAGTTAACTGAAATGTTCCTTGGATAATTTTCTACAAAATTTCATTTTTTTGTTTCAAAATGAAATCCAGAATAGGTAGCCGCCAGAGCAGGACAAATTAAAAAAACGGCCCTACTAGAAAAATATTCCTATCTAAAACCTTTATAGTCAATTCAGTAGGGCTGAAACAATACAGTTACCTCACGATACGATACGTATCGTTTAATATCTCAACGATACTATTACTTACGATACGATACGATACATTATTATATTTTGTGATGAATATTCTCGATCGCTATTTTGAAGCCAAAATATTTCCAAACGTGGAATCGAAAGCTTGCCGGTGGGTCCTTTATCTTAATTTGATCAGTGGAATTGGCACCAGCATTATGTTCGGCCATAATTATTTTATTTCTACCTCCGCAGTGAAGATTTCCAAAAGAAAAAGCAAAAAATAATGACGATCGGTCCCGAGCTCGTATCGAATCGGAAACACGGCAAGTTGCACCAAACACCGAAATTTAGAAAAATACCTCGGAGTATCGTTTCACCCCTACAATTCAGTACACTTGTCTATCACTACTGCATAAACGGATGATTGTAAAATATCACATATTTTGCTAGATTCTATTAAATATTAGCATTTCCACCCATCTGTGTGTGTGTGGCGAGGTGTACTTGATACAACATTATGTGATAAAGTTTGTCTGTGACTTGCGACAGGTCAGTGGTTTTCTCCAGGTACTCTGGTTTCCTCCACCAATAAAACTGACGGCCACGATATAGCTGAAATATTGTTGAAAGTAGCGTTAAATACCATAAACCAAAGCCACCTGTCTCATCTGCATGGTCTGATTTAGGGTTACAAAGCGCAATACAGTTAAATCATCTATGATGCAAACGATTTGTTTGACACGATGCCAAACACAATATTGTACATAATACTTCTGTACTTTTTACCGTTATATATTGTCCTTTTCAATTTTTTCAGTCTTTCGAGGTCAGTTCGATTGGTTTCTTTTTTTATTTATGTGACAGAGAAGCCCAATTTGTTTTGTTTATGTATTTGTTTTGATAATGGATGGTGATATAACATCACATAGAGTTGTTATTGGGCTTTTCTACCATAAAATAAATGGAAGTAGTTTTAGGAAAACTTCCAAAGTGTCTATGAGTTTGAATGATGTTATAGATTTTATATTGAATTGTATGTATGTTAGTACAAAGGCATGTTATTGTCTAGAACAAATTTTGTTATGATGTCAAATATTATGCTGATGTTTTTATTATTTTTGTTTCTAGCGGGGGATGTTGAGAAAAACCCTGGCCCTATGGGTACACCAGTCTTGGAAACCAACAACAAATTTTTAACAATTTTTCATTCAAATATAAGAAGCATTCGAAATAAAATCAATTATATATCAGATATTATTGAAGACTTTGACATTGTATTTTTTACAGAAACTCACTTAGATTATTTAATACCTAATATAAATATTAAATGTGAAGGATTTGAAACTCCAATCAGGAAAGACAGAAACTTGAGTGGTGGTGGTATTATATTGTATTATGAAAATTATGTTAGCATTTCACGTAGGCTTGACTTGGAACACTCTCAAGTTGAAAGTATGTGGTTTGAACTAAAAACTAAACTTAGTCCTATTCTTATAAATATTAATTATAGGTCAGAAAGACAGTCTCATATAAATTACTGGCAGTTGATCGAATCAATGTTAGCAAAGGCCTTGGATGAAAATAGTCGAATTATCTGCCTTGGTGATCTAAATAAAAATTTCATGGATAATTTACCAAATAATGTAAATGACATTTTCATAATTAATGCCAGGTTTAACAAACATTATTAGTAAGCCCACACACTTTGATTCACGAACAGGAAATTCTTCTCTCCTGGATCCGATTTTAATCACAGACAATGTACCTTTAATTGACTCTGATACAATTCATATTGATAGAAAAATTAGTGACCACGATGGGACTTGTGTAACAATAAGGTGTAGATATAGTAACTTGAAGTCATATCAGCGCACAGTCTGGGATTATAAGCGGGCGGATTTCCAATTAATGAGACAAAAAATCATTGCCGAGAATTGGGAAATACTTATACAAAATGAGCGTGATTTGAACATTGCATGTACAAACTTTACGAAAGCTTTTCTTGATATTTCAGAATTATGTATTCCAAAAAGGGAGGTAACTATTAGGAGTAATGACAAACTATGGTTCGATTCTAACTTACGGAAGGAAATTAGAAAACGTGATAGATTACAGAAAAAATATCTTTTAATTAAGAATGATTCTACTAAAGAAATGTATAAAAGACAGAGAAATAACTTACTATTTACAGTTTTTAGATCGCTTAAGTTGTCATTAACATTTGCATAAAACTTTTCTTTCGCCTGTTTCTTTTTATTATTAACTATTAATATGTTACTCAAAAGTGAACGCCCAAATAATGATGTACCCCCTCTACTAAATCCTAATAATATAGCTAACAGTAATTTGTCCTATGAAGGCGTCGAGAAATGTGAGATATTAAATAAATATTTTTGTTCTATAACAGATTTAGAAGATGATGGGATAGATCTCCCTGATTTTGACGATAGGGGTTGTAATACTTTAACTACAATAGTAGTGAGTGAACAAGATGTAATTGACGTTCTAAATACCTTGAATCCCAATAAAGCTGTTGGACTTTATATTATTAGTAATAAAATGTTAATTGCTGTGAAGAATGAAGTTGCAAAGCCATTGTGTTTACTATTTAATAAATCTTTTCAATGTAAAATATTTCCTAGCAACTGGAAAATTGCATTTGTAATTCCGTTATTTAAAAGTGGCGACAAGTCTTTGCCATCAAACTATAGGCCAGTATCTCTCCTTTCATGCGTGAGCAAATGTATTGAAAAAATAGCTTTCAAATATATCATCAACCACTTAGTATTTAACAGTCTTCTCTATAAGTTTCAATCTGGCTTCATTCCAGGATATTCTACAACTCATCAACTAATTGAATTATATCATAATATTTTGCTTGCATTGGATAACAAAGAATTGACTAGTATTACTTTTGCTGATGTAAGCAAAGCTTTTGATCGAGTTTGGATTAGAGGTATCATTTTAAAGCTGAAAAGATATGGTGTAAAGGGAGAATTATTGTGTTGGTTGAAAAGTTACTTAAGTAATAGATGTCAAAGGGTTATTATTAAAGATGCAATTTCTAGTGTTGGTGAGCTCAAGGCCGGTGTACCCCAGGGGTCAGTATTGGGACCTTGTTATTTCTTATATTTATAAATGATATAGCGGATGACATGTTAGGTCTTGGTAGACTGTTTGCTGATGATACGTCAATTGGACATACCACGCATGATGAAACTACACTGAAAAATATGATAAATATTGATCTCAAATATATTCAAGAATGGTCAAAAAGATGGCTTGTAAAATTGAACCTGATATTATGGTTTTCAGTGCTAATAATCAGCAGAATGACTTGACTTTTGATTTTAATAGTGCACTTATTCAAACAGTAAACACTCACAAACATCTAGGAGTAATTTTTAGTTGTGATTGTAAGTGGACTAAACATATTAATACCATAATTGAAAGAGCTTCAAAACAATTAAATATTTTGAGAAAATTAAAATTTATACTTAATAGGCAATATCTGGAAAATATCTATATTACATTTATCAGACCTATATTAGAATATGGTTCTGAAGTATGGGATAATTGTGGAGCTGTCAACTCTGATAGATTGAAAAAAGTTCAAACTGAAGCTGCTCGAATAGTAACAGGGCTTACTTCATATGCTAGCTTAGATTCTATTTATTGTGAAACTGGGTGGGAAAAGTTAAAAAACTTAACTTATTTTATAAAATCATAAATAATGAAGCACCAGAATATTTATCAGAGTTGATACTCCCAACAGTTGCCGAATCAAATAATTATAATCTACGAAATCGTCACAATATAAGTCAACCAGCAAACAGACTATCATCATACCAAAACTCATTCTTTCCGTCGACTATAAAAATATGGAATACCCTTGATTTAAATATTCGAGAAGTTCCAACATTTTTCACATTCAAAAAAAGGCTCAAATTTAAATATTTTAGAAATAAGAAAATACCATGTTACTTTTCGTCAGGTGACAGATACTGGAATGTTTTGCAAAGTAGGTTAAGAAATAGATGTAGTGCATTAAATAGTGATTTATATCGTGCTAATTTGATTCCGAATGCATCATGTTCATGTGGAAAATCGGATGAAACTGCAAAACATTTTTTATTACATTGTAAAAATTATATTGTACAAAGAAATATTTTTCTTATAGGAATTCGAGAAATTAGTAATGATTTACCAATAGATGAGCCTACTTTATTATTTGACAATGAAATTCTCAACGACGAAAAAAATACTCAAATTTTCTTACAAGTTCAAAAATTCATTCAAGACACAGGTCGTTTCACAAAAAATTGACTACTGTATGATAATGTGTTCTGATGTTTATATTGTTTACTGTTCGCGACTGACCTCGAAAGATTATTTCTATTGTTCTTGTTTTTTTTGTTTTTTGTTTTTTTTTGTTTACAACAGAATGCGACAATGGATACATGTAACTAAGCTTAAATACCATATTATGATACACAAAGTGAACTAAAAGTACTTGCATTTGGCGAAATATTGTATTATTAACCCAATAACTAACAACATGTGCTACTGTCTATGTCCCAGTGTTTTTTTTATACTCGGGTCTGTTTGATTGGTTTCCTTTTAATAGTATTCCATTGTCGCATTCTGCTTTAATGCTACATTTTTGGAAGTTGTTGCCATGCAACATACTTCCTATGTTGTCACCCAATTCAATAGACAAATAGCAAAATCAAAGGCGTATTCAGAAAGGAAACAAGGTGTAAATTGACAATATAATCCATCTAGCACAATAGCTGTTCATGCTTATCATCACTATTTTTATAGTTTGGAACAAATTTTTGTACTAAATAATTAATTTCAATCTTTAGATAAACGGGGAAACGACATTTATTTGCTAAAAAGATTTCACTGCGCGTAAATATACGATTCTACTTTCATTTTATGGTTACGTAGCCAAACATTGGTTTACCATCCGCCGGATCGACTGTCTGGTGTAAAATACTGGGTTTGTTGTATAAAAGAGCCCTGTTTGATCTCCAATTTGTCCATAATTTATTTTGATTAAAACTAAAGTGAAATGCCAGATCAAAACTCTTTTATTATTTATCGTTCCATGGTTTGATGAAGTTCAAGGACATTGACAAAAACGAAAATATCAATGAAATATAAGAATAAAAATCGCCGCGGACCAGACACGCAAAGATTATCGGATATCAATTTGGCATCAAATTTAAACATGTCTTTTCTGCAAAATACGATAGAGGACTTGATTTAGGTTTTTGGGAAATATTGAAACCTTTGAAATGGACAAATATTACAAGCTTTTTCCTGATTAAGAAAAATGGTTGAAAAGATCCACTACTTTTTTAGCTCACCTGACCCAAAGGGTCATGTGAGCTTTTGTCATCACTTTGCGTCTGTCGTCGTCGTTGTCGTCCGCGTCTGTAAACTTTTCATACTTTCTTCTTCTTCTTTGAAACCACTGAACTGATTTTGGCAGAAATGTTCATTGGGAGGTCCTCTACTAAATTAGTTATTTTGGTGCAGATCGGAAATCCAACATGGCCACCAGGGCCAATAATGTGTTCTGATTGGTTGAAACTTTGAAAATCTTCTTGTCAGAAACTACTCAGCCGATGGAATTGTAACATTATAGAAATGATGACTGGATGGTCCTCTACTAAATTTGTTATTTTTGTGCCGATCGCATATCCAAGATGGCCGCCATGACTCGACTTAGTTTAACATAGGACCCTATGGGAATTTCACATTTTCATCTTTTTTTCTGAAACCACGCAACAGATTTGAACCAATCTTGGCAGAAATGTTCATTAGATGGTTATATACAAGATTTTTGTTTTTGGCGCTGATCTGAAATCCAACATGGCTGCCAGGGCTCATAATGTGTTCTGATTGGTCGAAATTTAAAAAATCTTATTCTTAGAAATCACTAAGCCAATTGAATTGTGACTTTACAGGAATGATCATTGGGTGATCCTGTACTAAACTTGTGAATCGTTTGCTGATCGGAAATTCAAGATGGCCACCATGACTCGACTTAGTTTTAACATAGGACCTATGGAAAAAATGTTTAAAAGTCTTCTCCTCTGAAACCAGCAAGTCAATTTAAAGCAAACATGGCATGAATGGTCCTTAGGTGGTCAACTTTCAAAAGTATGTCCTGTGAGCCCGACCTCCATCCAAGATTGCCGCAGTCAGCGGACATAGTTTTAACATAGGACCCTATGGGAAAATTGTTTAAAAGTCTTCCCTCTGAAACCAGTCAGCCAATTTAAAGCAAATATGGCATGGATGGTCCTTGGGTAGTATACTTTTAAAATTGTGTACGGTGACTACTACCTCCATCCAAGATGGCTGCCATGAGCAGACATAGTTTTAACATAGAACCCTATGGGATTTGAATAGTAACTTAGATGTATTCGGCATGCAGACATTCTTAAGAGGATTTATTTATGTCAGGTGAGCGATACAGGCTCATGTGAGCCTCTAGTTTTATTTCTCTGTGAATTTAAATAAAATACTTTGCTTTATTTATGTTAAAAAAAATCTACAAAATGTTTACTTCAAAGCAGATTTTTTGTAACCTATTTAGGGAAGCCTTCTCTTAAGTCTTTGACTCATTCCGCATTTGGGAATTTGATTTTAATTTCTATTTATTTTCACTGAAGTTTAATTTTTTTTTGGAAAGAGATGGTGACCTCTGAAAACCTGTCTGGCTTTCAATTCCAAATATTATAAATAAGTATGCATTAAATGACTTTATAAGTTTTAGACAAATTAGGACACAATTGACTAATTGAATAAGTGCCTTTCAGGATGAAAGGCCTGATGAATTTATATGAGTTAGGTCATTTGACCGTAGTATAATAAAATTCAGCGAAACCCTGTTATAGCATCCAAGCAAGTGGAGGACCAAGTCAAGGAAATGAATGAGCACAATTTAGCTATGGAGGAAATGCCAAATAGTGAAGACAAATGTCACCGAGTCGACCAATATATGGGGCAGATTATGATACTGATAGTGATGACGATGATGAAGATTATGGGGATGAGGGAAGGGTTTACAGGGTTATGTGTATGAGGGAATAATTGAAGAATAAAACATAACAAACTGCTTTAGTTGAATGCTTTATTAGTCAACAACTAAAAAAAAAATGTTATTGAAATATTTGGGCTACCAGTTTTCAATTTGGGCCAGTGATGACATTACTTTGCCTCCATCCGTCGTCAATCAACATTTTCATATTTGAATTTTCTCTCATAATTTTGAGCCAAATTGAACCAGACTCGACATATATGTTCCTGATGGTACCTTATGATGTATGTGTTATTGGTGCAACTCGTATATTCAACATGGCTGCCAGAAGCAGATAATGCATTCTGATGACCATAATCTACAAAAGAACTGTTTGCCAGTTAAAATGTTACAAGTCTAGCTAGCAAACTGTTATTACCATACCTGCCCCTAATAATGTACAAGTGAACTTATGACGTTACTTTGCCTCCATCCGTTGTCAATCAACATTTTCATATTTGGATTTTCTTTCATAATTTTGAGCCAAATTGAACCAGATTTGACATATATATGAACAAAGTATGTGTTATTGGTGCAACTCATAAATTCACAAGGCTACCAGGAGCAGATAATGTGTTCTGAAGACCATAAACTACAAAAGAACTGTTTACCAGTTAAAATGTTCTGTATTTCTGTTGTTTGGATGATACTTGGATGGTCCCTTATTAAGTAATTTTTGTGACAATTGAAATTTCAAGATGGCCACAACAACCCAACTTATTTAGAATGC
>MJUT01015580.1:53783-75320 GCA_002080005.1 Gigantidas platifrons | reverse complement strand
GATACAAACAACTCCTCTGTTATACCTCAAACAGTCATGATTGACATAATAACGTTAACCTAGCACAATGATACAAACAACTCCTCTGTTATACCTCAAACAGTCATGATTGACATAATAACGTTAACCTAGCACAACGATACAAACAACTCCTCTGTTATACCTCAAACAGTCATGATTGACATAATAACCTACCATAACAATACACACCCACTCCTCTGTCAAACCTCAGACAATTACAGAAACTGATAGAAATTTAGGTCCAGAATTGGGACAGGCACAAAAATGTGGCAGGGTTAAACTAGATAAATGAACACCGTCTTGATATTTATATCTCAATCAACCAATTAAAAATAAACATTATAAGGCCATACAAAGTTAATTTCTTGGTTCTCAGGCCCGCCCGCATGTGGAAATTCGTCACCGCATTGCCGATTTTTTGCAAAAATAGTAAAAAAAAATTTTTAAATGCGGTAGCGCTGTCCGTACGGAAAAAACAACCGCATCCGTTTTTCTCTTATATCGCATGGTCGGTGAAACGCTTTAAAACGCATCATGCTTAAATGAGATTTAAAGCATCGTTATGACAATGTATAAATAAAAAACGTGTTTCCGTTTGACATTTAGACAAAATGTCAATCGTTTCTGTGCAAATTCCGCACAAATGTTTGCCAGTTTTACCAGGAAACATAATAGGGGGCTTCTCCGAAGCTTGTACCTTATTGGAATTGTTTACGGAGATAAAAAATGGTACGTTGGGACCAGCGGATTGGACGTTTCCATAAAAATTAACCACTTGTGATGTTTCTGCACCCATCGGAAGAAATAAAATTGAAATTTTCAATAAAGTAATGAAAAGATTTATACATTGCCATATTTTTCACCAAAAAAAAGAAGAAAAAATGCCTCCCTCATCACTTTTTACAGCAGTAAAAGGATAAACAAAAATGCTGCCCTCCCTCATCAATTTTGACAAAAAAGGGCCTGAGAACCAAGTAATTAACTTTGCATGGCCTAACTCACTGATATTTGATCCTCATAAGACTTTCTCCATAATGGTTCAAATATGTCTGATAATCTGGAAATATAAAGATTGTAAAATGTTGTATCAGTTTTGTGATGATCTACTTAAAGTTCTGTACATGCTATCAATATCTTCCCTGTTTACTTTATGACCCAGTACAAGTCCACGACAATACAGATTTTCACATAACTTGTCAGTTTTATCTAACAATCGACATACCATATAATTAAGACAGTAAAATGAACATAATTATCAGTAATTTAGACGTTTTCCTTTTTATATTATCGATTGATATTTTCAGTATCAACGTCATGCATTATAATTAGTATAGCAGCTCATCCTATCAGACTCCCTGTGATACTAGTGATAATGTCTGTCTCGACCTTCAAAACTGCAGTTATTCATTTCAATATCTTTTAAACAATATCTTAGATAAATTTTAAAATATGAGTCAATGAATGAATACCCCAGTACTTTACTTGCCCAAGGCATACATGATTACTATAGTAACACAAACTATCAGACCTATACAAACCTAGTATATTGGTTTTCATAAGAGAAGGTCTTCATACGTTTCGGACTGTTTCCTTGTCCAAACCTCACAATTTGTTTACGACCTCTACATAGTATAAGATGTTTATATCTACAATGTAGAAAGTAGAAGTATTTTAATTTTTTGACTACCAGGTACATGTATATATCATCTTGAATTATCATCCACTTCGTTTTCACAGTACAATCAAACATACACTTCGTTTTCACAGTACAATCAAATATGTTTATCTTGAACATACATAAAAAATTTCTTTGGTGAACTGGAAGTATAAATTTAGCTGTTTTAGAGTACTCAGCTTTCAGCCAAATTTATTCTGGATAATTTGTATAAGACTAAAGAGAGAGTGATTGATTGTTGTTTAGCAATTTTTCAGTTATTTCATGTCGAGAACAAGTTAAGTTTCAATGAGATGATGATAAGGGCCACTTTGTATTAGACCATCAGGCTTAGTTGGATTTCTATAGTGCTATCTCACTGAACAGTCCACTAATAAACATGTCACACCACTCACACACAATATCATGATTCAGAGTCAACGGTCTTCACTATATCTCCTTAATGTTGCATGCTTAGTGGAGAAGCAACAAATATCAATCTCATAGCCTTTGGTTTGACCCGATTGGGCTCAAACACGTAATCTACCGCACTCAAGGTGAGCATACTAACCATTACCACCGATGCCGTTAAATGTTGCTCATCTTTGATTGTTTTGGAATCTGTGTCTACACAAACAACTATAACTAGAGCTGTGACTGACCTCACTGAGTGATACCCACTGCTTGCAGTTTAGTAGGAGTTGCGCTTACAAGGTACATGCCCCCCCCTTTTCGTGAAAGTATAAGTTGAATTATCTCCCCTTTTAAATTTTGGACAGCAACCCTATTCCTTTATGCACATCTGCAGGTAGTGTACTATAAGTGTGTAAAGTTTCATAAAAATCCAATATGCCGTTTAGGAAGAGTTGCGCTTACAAGGTACATGGACGGACGGACAGTATAAGTTGAATTATCTCCCCTTTTAAATTTTGGACAGCAACCATATTCATTCATGTACATCTGCAGGTAGTGTACAAATGTACTACAAGTGTGTAAAGTTTCATAAAAATCCAATCAGCCGTTTAGGAGGAGTTGTGCTTACAAGGTACATGGACGGACGGACAGACGGACAGGGTGATTCCTATATACCCCCCAAACTTTGTTTGCGGGGGGTATAAAAATAATATAAATCCAAAATAATGGAAGTAGACCAAAATTCTTGAGCCACAATATTTTTTTAACACATGCATTTTTGAAGAAATATTTTTGGGGTTAATGCCATTTTGAAGGGCGTGTTCGTAAAAGGGGCAATCTCGTTGAAATTACGATTCCGAAAATTTTTTCAGTCTGTATCTTCATCCTAATCTCGGTTCAAGCCCTATCAAGGGTATTCTGGAAATTTAAATTTGATCCCTCTGGTGCATTCCGATGGATATTTTGGCATGGACGGATTGTGTCAGGTCAAGTGCAGGTAAGATTTTATATATTGACATATTTTCTAGTTCAAATCTGCAAAAATATTGATATTTCCTTACCTTTTACAGTGTACATTTGTATATCCGATAAAATAATCCAAAATCCACTTCGAACTGTCCGCCATTTTAATGAACTCATGAACTACACCACGTGATCAAAATCGTCATGGATTTTGTTACAACCTGTTTCTAAATTAAAGGTCGATGTCAAATATTTATTGTGTATATGCAAGCATATCCTTTATGGGCTGTTGATTGGTTTAATAAAATATTCACAGCAAAATTTAAAAAGTTCAAGCCATGTATATGGGATTATTAAATTATAATAAAATATTTGACATCGACATCTTGAATCTAGAAACAGGCATACCTGTAAACCCTCCCCCTTCGCACTTTGCACGAAAGTCTCCCGCGTAATAGTCTTATCTTCCGCATGGACTGGGTCTCCTGCGCGGGAGACATAAATCTCCCGCACACACCTTTTCCTCCCACACGATCTCCCCCCAACAAAAAATTTGCTTACTTTCTTCAGTCGCCATATTTGTTTACAATCGATCGGCTATTTCCGTCAATCGTCAAGATGTTGCGTATCAATTTTTATAGAGTTTCTCTAGACTTTTCGTTCAGGAATACGAAACTGATTGTTGTTTACGTAATCGAACGGATAACAACACCATTTAGAAATGTACATTCTAGGTGAGTACTATTCAGATTTAGCTTTAAATAAGATTTGCTTCTGGCATTTTATAACGATGTCTCAATCAACAAAGCGAAGGTGAAATTCGGGACCCAGTACTCCTTCTTCGACATCAAAGTCAGAAAAAGAAACACAATTGTAAATTCCAGGACGAGTGGAAAAAAACACACCACTGGTTAGTCAAGTTCGTTGGGAAATGATCTGGCATTTTGCACTCTGTGTAGTTCCAACTTCAGTGTTGCCTAGCTTTAGAGTTTATCCAAATTGGCTAAAGCTTGTGTGATCCCTGTCAGCAATTCTGACACAGAGAGAATTTTTTCAATGTTAAAAAAAATACAAACTGATATGAGGTCAGATCTGAACAATGACACTATTTGCTGTTTAATATGTGCAAAAACAAAACCAAGACAAAGCTTGCTTTGAATTCAATCCAAGAGACAGTGTTCTGAGAGCAGCAAAGAAAGCTGTTCTAACATACCAGAGTAACATAAGTTCATGTAACTAGACTGTCAAGCTATTAATAGAAGGGTCAACAATAAATTTGTATACAATGAATGTGTCTTTATATACCATTTTACATCATTGCTTTAAGATCATTCAACTACAAGGTACAATTTTGTGCGTTTAAAGGTGATGTGCAAAATCCCTCTCTTAGAAGAGTTGGTAGGGGGGAGATCTCCCCCCTAGCAGTTCCCAGAGGTTAACAGGTATGAACAGGCTGTAACAAAATCTGTGACGATTTTGATCACATGGTGTAATTCATAAGTTCACTAAAATGGTGGACAGTTCGAAGTGGATTTTGGATTATTTTGTCAGATATACGCTGTAAAAGGTAAGGAAATATCAATATTTTTGCAGATTTGAACTAGAAAATGTCAGATTGATGAGCAGTTGGGTGGTCTTCGATCCTTGCTTAAAGCTGCATATGATTATGAAATTGACAAACTATTAACGGTTAAAGAAAACTCCTGGACAAATAATGTTATTCAATATTCTAAAGCCACGACAATATCTTCCCTTGAAATATCAAAAGAATTATATAAACAAAAACTATGGGAGTTTTATAAATCCAAAATTAATTTCAAACTTTCTAAGATAAGAGAAGAATCCTCGGGGAAACTTCTTTTCTATAGTAAAATATTCAAAAAGTTTGAACAACAAGAATATTTAAAATTTTAAATTCAAAAAGAACTCCGAAAGCAATTAACAAAACAAAGAACAAGTGCTCATCCATTGACAATTGAAACTGGAAAATATTCTAAGCCAAAAACTTCACATAATGAAAGATTTTGTAAATTCTGTAAGGATCAAGTTGAGGATGAATCTCACTTCTTATTAAAATGTCCAAAATACAATCTACTTAATTTAAGACAAAAATATAGAATCGATAACGAAAACAAAGAGGATTCCTCATCTTTCATAATGAATTTACTCAACCCATCATCATCAAGAAATTTAAAAACAATTTGTTTATTCCTAAAGGAAGCTGAGGAGCGGGACCACCCTGCTGCTCTTAATGTTCCATGAACCTGTTTTATATCACAAACTCTATATTAAGAATGTATTTTATTTATTTCAACATGTTTTTTGTATTGGATCACGTCTATTGTGCTCTTTCCAAATAAAATATTTAATTGAATTGAACTGAATATATGAAATCTTACCTGTATTTGATCTGACACAATCCGTCCATTCCAAAATATCCATCGGAATGCACCGGAGGGTCAAATATTAAATTTCCAGAATACCCTTGATAGGGCTTGAAACGAGATTAGGATGAAGATACAGACAGAAAATGTCTTCGGAATCCTAATCTCAACGAGATTATAGCGAGCACAGAGAGCTCTACAGCAACATGGGCATGCAACACAGTTGGGCCTGCCTAATGATGAGATTGAAATCCTTTCGTCCGGAAGTTGATAGAAGTTGGCGTGTAATATATTACAAAAGTCAAAGTCTAGATGGTTGTCCTAAGTATTTTTTCCGGAATTTTTTTTTATGTCAACAATAAAAAACTTTATATTTTGTGATATTTAACTTTCACTCAAATATATACACACTGGCCAGACATAAATGCTGTGCTCGCATCTAGGCAATGCCTACTCCATATTAAAAGGGGTAGGGTCAAGTCTAGCTGCGGAACCATAGCCCTTATGGTCCTTGACCAGTTTTCTGATATTTGCGAACCATAGGGCTACAAATTTCACCCCATCAAAAACTTTCGAAACTGCGCAGTGAAAAAGTTGTGCCGCTTTTTTGCAAATTTTTGTCATGAAATCGTGTGCGAGAACGATCAAACATATATATTTCGCTTCGTTAGATATTTATCTACATTCTTCTATACTTACACAATGTACATGTACTTACCTATTAATATATTAATTTCCAGCTCGTTATCATAACAAATGTCTCGATATTACCACAATGACAAGATGGCGGAACGAAGTAGGCAGGATTAGTTAATAAGGAGACATTTGTTGTGATAACGAGCTGGAAATTAATATTAATAGGTAAGTACAATGTAAGTATAGAAGAATGTAGATAAATATCTAATGAAGCGAAATATATATGTTTGATCGTTCTCGCACACGATTTCATGACAAAAATTTGCAAAAAAGCGGCACAATTTTTTCACTGCGCATTTTCGAAAGTTTTTGATAGGGGGAAATCCGTAGCCCTATGGTCCGTAAATATCAGAAAACTGGCCAAGGACCATAAGGGCTACGGTTCCACAGCTAGGTCAAGTCTTCTGTGCTTGTGATTCTCCATAGTTACTATTATTACCCTAACCCTAACCCTAAATGATCAAAATCATATGCTTATTATTAAATACCGCATAGTGGGTAAATTACGCGGGTTGCAATTTTCGCGATATCGATGTAATAGAGGGGTATTTAATTCAAGCGAGCATCAAATTTCGCGGTATCGTGTTCCGGGAAAAAATAAAATAATTGTAATTATTGTATCAATGTTATGTAAATAACATTCACCTTCTGCAAAACAAAACAAAACTGACATTGATACGAAAATAAACTAAAAATAAAAGTGTGACTACATTTACATCTAACCGTGCGTAAAATAATCAATAATGTTGTCGCCGGATAAGATTTAGTGTGTGTATACTTTTTATAAAGGTGTCATAATTATTTTATGTATAATTAACTGTCAGGCTGTGTTTACACAAGCATTTAATGATTGAAATAAAAAGAAAAGAAGTAATCAAATGTATTTGTCAATTTGTATGTCAAGTCTGGAAGTTTTATTACGAGTTCCCAGCTGTGAAGTATAATCCGATTAACAATAAATTATCTTATTTATGATTGTATGGCTTGGATGCTATTTCATCACTTAAATAATAAGGTATTGTTTGCTGTTCATTCATGATCATTGTCAACATATGCGTTGTTTGTGGGAAGGATTCCCCCCATGTTGGATATTTTAAAAGCATCATTTCAACAATTTTAAGAATGACAGGTACACAATGTACCTTAATATTATAATTGTTATATATTCACACAGTCATACTACGATAGATCTTATTCAATTATTTAAGAAAGAAAAAAAATCTATGTACTAAAGGGTGGAAATTTACGCTGATTCTTTTTTTCGCTGATCGATGACTATTGGAGTCCCGCGGAAAAAAAACCCCGCTATACGGTATCAGTGCCTGAAATGGACAGTCGCCCAGTTGTCAAATGCAACCACTATCGTATCAGGGCGACCAGAAGTTGTCAAAAGACAAGTTGCCATTGGTCGAAAAAAATACTTCTGGGCGACTGTCCTATGGTCCTTTAAAATGTTTATGTAATATAATTTTTTTTTTATTTCCGATCGGTAATATTTTTTTTGGAAATAAATGGAAAGTTTTTACCAGGGGTATAATTGTATGGGGAGAGAAACGTTATACAAAAGCTCGATCATCCGGAACTCCTTGCGCATTTCCCCAAGTGAAAAAACAAAAAACATGAGAACTCCAATTCAGATTTGTAACAATCGTATCTACACGTGTTCATGTAATAGACAAGTATTCACTAAATATTAGAAAAGAAACATGTTATTTGTTTCTTTATAATCTAATTATTAACATTTTTAACTTTCACGGACGAAGTGGAAAGTTGTGATCAATAAATAGAATTCTGTCAACTTAAATATTGTTTGCGATCTGGTATCTTGGATCGGAAATTTATTCATTCAATTTGCTGCAAAATGTACAATGTACATTTTTGTACGTATTTCATTTTACAGAAATCGGAAACCTTTTTGTGTCAATCCTTAGGTAATCATTGAATAACTTCTCTTCCCAACAACGGAGAGAAAATCATTGACAGTAATGTCAACATACGGAAATGATCTGGCCTGTCACTTCCTTTAAACTTTTCATAGTTCATCTCGATACACACAGCTACATTTTAATGACAATTGGGAGCGTTTTCTTTTTTGGAATCAGAACTTTGTTTACAAATTAAAAACTAACAGGAAAAGTTAACACTTGTTTATATTACAGAAAATGACAGCACCGTTTGTTATTTCAACAAAGTGAGATACTTGTTTGGAATGAATAACCAACCACAGTCGCTTGAATTTCAATGATTTAAATACAAAAAAAAAGAGTAAAAAAATATAGTATGAAATTCAAGCGACTGTGAACCAACTGACATTACCCCGAACTCAGAGGTTATTTTACTTTAAAATTACTTCTTCATAGTGGGATTAGAAAACAAGTGATGTCCACTTATGGGAGTCTCTCTCCACTATGGGGAGTGCAAGCTTAAGAGCGGTCCTTGTAGTAGCATGTCTTTAATGTTATCATGGCATTGACCTCCCCTTACAGAAACCAGCCTTTCAATGTCCCCATCCGACGGACTAGCATTGTTTCTTGAGACCATCCGAGCCAATTGTGTCAAGGTTGTCAAAAAGATTATAACAATTAAATTCAGGTTTCATTCGAAAGCAATATATGCATTAGGATGTTTTTGCACACCTGTACCAAAAATACCTTTAAGAGCCCACTCCCCGAACCCCATGAGACCAGTGGAAGAATGAATTTTAATGTTATTGATAAAAACAATTAACCTGAAAACTGTTATCTTGGCGTTACCAAATTTCGATAACATAACAATTTATTGGCTTATGTCAAGCTTCCCGTAGATTTTTTGTATGAAATACTTTAATAAACGTAAATTAATAATACAGTTGTTTAACTGTACAAAAAAGAAGAAACATCCGATAAACAGTTTGACTGGTGTCAATCTTATGAAGTGTGAACTGTTGTTTTACCTGAAAGAAAATGGTGTATCCTTATTTCTATAGGGGAGATAATTCCAACTCATTCGGCCCTAAAAAAAGTCGTCCCTGATATATCTCGGCCTAAAAAATGTCGACACTAATCACCAAGTTCGAAGATACTGTGATGTATATATTTTTTTCAAATATTTTTTTCTCTCTCAAAAATTGTAGACACTTAGAAATATAGAAAAATGAAATATGTTATGAAGCCTCAAGATGGACCTTTGATTGTAGTTGATAAAATTCGAGATTTTTTTTTAATGGAAAACATGTCTAATTTAAAAAAAAATAAATATACAGACATAAACTTACAAAAAAATCATAGATTTAATTAGTTTTTCATTGGTAGCACTTTATTCTCACTTCTGTAAATTGCCACTCTTTAAAAATGTCTCTGAATGTCATTTGAACAATTTCATAACATGACACCTTTGGCTTTCCATAAGTTTTATTTTTGGACAGGGATTCCACTATGTTCTATTTTTAGAATATATTAGCGTAGATGCAGACGATCAAGACAGTGACAGTTCAGTGGATTCTAATTAAGTTTTCATGAGGAAAATCAACGTTTTACGGTCAAATCAAAATGGTATTAGTGAAAACATAGTTTTTCTAGTCTAGGAGGAATAAAATAAGTTACTCACTTCTTTTAAAGACATTTTCTAGATTTTTGTTTACTTGCGGTTGACATCAACACTAGGTCGTTATATACCAAAAAGTTCCGGGTGATGATGTCATCAGTATCCGAATGCGACACTAAAAATACTGACCTATCGAAATTAGGTTCTTATCGAATTTCGAACACTACACAATATATATTGATATCTGATGTCTTTTTTCATAAAAAAATATGTCAAAATTTGTGGGCCACCATTATGTCATTTGGACCAGTGACTTTAATTTTTTACTGGCCCAAAATTTTTTTTTCGGGCACTGCGTATACATACAAAAATGTAGATTTTTAGGTGGGGCCAGGGGGTGCCATGCCATAATAAGGAACTCTTATGACTTATCAGTCGAGATATCTGGTACTATGAGCATTTTGTGACGAAAAGGGGATAGTTTACTTACATATTACAATAATTTAAATATTTAAAAAGATTCTGACGTTTGTTAAGCATTCTAAAGTCACTTTTCTCATCTATAACTCCCTTGGTTTAACATGACAATGGGCGCAGCCATTTTGTGTGGGAGATAATCCAGTCAATTGATGCATCCAAAGGCAACAGGTCAAATCGTCCCCCAAACAAACTCGGCCCCGAAGTCAACGGTCCTAAGTCAAATCAGCCCCATTCAAATCGTCCCCAAGTCAAATTGCCCCAGGTAAAATCGTATCAGATGAAGTGTTATATATATAGCAAATAGCATCAGTGGGTGTTGAAAAAAGAGAAGTAGCCTATACAGTGATCTAAATAAATTATTTTGATTTTTGATGTAAAAATGTTTATTGGATAAAGCATGTAGAAGATATTGGCAAGCAATACCGACACAAAAGACAATATAGACATAGTACTAGATACCAATAAAAACATATATATACTCAAACATGATTGTTCAAACTATCTTATCTTATATGTGACCTTTAATATCATATACCTATATCTAAGTAGGTCCAGCTGACATGGAGTCAAATTTGTTAATTTCAAAGGCCTCATTTAAGAAAGAGCATATTTCTCTAGCACTTTTAGAGTTAGTTGGGTTCAGTAATTTTCTGATTGAATGGATGTCATTATCAACATCCAAAAATATTTTATATTTTCCTCTCAGAGTTTCATATTGTGGGCAATTCAAAATAAAGTGTTTTTCATCTTCCGTTACGTTTTCACAAAATTTACAATTATAAAACAAACAAAACAAAAACCCAAAACACTTCACATCTATTTCAGTTGTACCTTCAACTTGATAGAGTGACATCAATATACGAAACGTATAACTAGCCATTGCATGAAAGGTGCATAAGCTTAAAGTTTGTGCTCTCTATTTCAAGTTATCAATAGCATTGCCCGGGCATGCCCCTCATATGCGCAATGTAAAGGCCAACCAAATAAAATGCCACTGAATTATTTTTATCAATAACTAATAATTGATATTACCTAGATGCAAAATGAAGTTACTAAAAGACAATAATAAATATGTGGTACGTACCTGTACTACATGTAGCCACTTTGTATCCACGTTGACATCCACCAACAGGACATGTGCCATTCATAGAATTACATGGTTGATTGATACAGTAACAAATACTAGAACATTGATCTCCAAATGTTCCCGACGGACATGCTGCAAAATGAATCTATTTTGTGTTCATGTGGAAAGCGTTATTGATATATAATAGGTGTGAATTTTAAATTAACATGAAAATAGGTTCTTACATTGCACATACTCATTGATACGCCCCATTGCGAACGTATTCGGTTAATACAACACTAAAACAGTAATTTGTTCTGTACCCTTCGCTTCTTGTTAAATCGTTGCAGTTACATACTATGTTTCATACAAGTGACCAGTCTATGTGTTCAAAATTAATTTACAATCAGTTAAACACTAGATAACCTGCAACAACATCGTTGCTTATCGTTTCATCACGAGAATATACAAAATAGAAGAACAAAAACAATATTTTATGTGCCTACGATTGGGAAGTGTATTACTCCTTGGTTATCACAGACAAAATTGTGTCGGACTTGAATTTAGGTTACAGGACGGGTGTTATATAAAAACATGAACTGCTTATCATGCTTGTGTACAAGGGATGATTCCTCGTTTGTTCGTGGGGCCTGTGAATCTTTTGATTTTCAGTGCTGTGATTTTTATTGGTTTGCTCAGTGTTGCGTGTATCTCTCGATTGTCGATTCACGATTGACCTTTGGTTTTTCCTAACGATATTTCATTCGAACAAGAGAGCATAACAAAGATAATATGCATGAGTTGTGTATATTGATGAAGGCTTTGATATCTTGAGATGAGAACGTGACCTTTTCGTGGCTGTGTTATATATAATTAGGTCTTCATAGGCGACATACCAGGAAAGAAGAGAGGGCCATTACAGATCAAATTTTATCTTTAGATTGGACAAACCCATACCACAGTCTAAATGTTTAAATAACACAAGTCGGTAAGAAGAGTATGAAAATACCAAAGAGGTAACTAGAATCTATAAATAGAAGAGAACAGACAACACAATGAGCAAAAGAAAAAGTACAAAAGACAAACAACGATCGACAAAACATACATATAAAACTAAAGATCGAGTAACACGAACCCCACTAAAAACCGGGGGTGAACTCAGGTGCTCCGGAAGGGTAAACAGTTCCTGCTCCACTAGTGCCACCCGTAGTGTTAATCTAGTTACAAACACCGGGATAGGTCAGTAATGAGGAAAGGACCAGGAAGTGTTTACGACTAGTGGAACATACTCATGGTCGTTTGTGACACAGATATTCCACAACGGTTAACCATGGCGACCGTAAACCGTTCGAAGTGATGACTTCAGCTTAACTAAGAGGAACCCTTTGTTCAGTAGCTTCCTTGTTAGCAGCGACTCTCTATCAAGGCAATCCTGATATGAACCACAAGCTCTGGAATACCGTATCAACTGAGAGATATATACTCTATATGCAGGTGCTACTGGAATGTTGCTACATATAAATGGAATGTTCATAATTGGAAAATTGAAATCATCTCTTTTGTCGTAAAGTTTCGTTCCTAACCGCCACTCACTGTCAATTTCAAGGTGTAGGTCAAGGTATGAAGCAGACCTATCTGTATCTGTGGTTTCCTTTATTTCAAGCCCAATGGGTAAAGAGTGTCTTAAATTCCAAGTTTGTGGTCTACGATACACCTTAGATGGCCCTTCTCCAAAATTGTATCTGGTGATTGTGATAGATCTAACATATTTAAAAACTTACATACATGTAATATTCTCATGCATATATATATATTATTTGTCCTTTTATTTTTAAACTCGAAGTACAGATGATTATATAGATAATCATCTGTACTCCAAGCATTAAAAATAACTCGTATTTAACTTGGCAAGATGCATACAATACACAATACATGTTTTTTTAAGGACAGATAATATAAAGAAATGATTAGGATGGATACTTAATAGACCATATTTTCAATGGCTATTCAGTTGAAATTCACACGTGACCATCTTGTCATTTTCTAAACCAATATAACAACAATAAGCATGCGCAGTGGAATTTTTCAAGCTATGAGTCTAATGAATAGTGATAGGAAATTTGCAGAAACGACAGGACGATTTTCGGTTGATGCTTACACCATATGCATGTAAATCAGGAAAATGTTGTTATTTACAAAACCTTCAATATGGTGTTAATTTATGTATTTTAATATGTTACTTGCTAAACTATAAAGAAATAACTGCATCATGAATAAACAAACAACAAACAAATGCTTTATTGTCAATCAAGACGCCCACATTGAGCAGAATAATCAATAAAATCACAGTATACAATTGATTGATATAATAATTTTCATTGGATAGGACAATACAAACAAAATTAAATTAAAATCACATTTAATTAGAAAGATAGTTGTAATGGTTGTATTTTAGTTTTACCAAGCACAGAGACCCATTCAATCCACAATTTAATTAAGGCAGAGTTCTAGGCAGTACTATAACAATTAGTAGCAGCATGATGCATATTATTATCCCTAATTAGTGGGTATTTTAGCTTAAAATATCATTTCTCTTATTATATAATTTTGTTAATAAAGCATATAACTGATTATAAATGTAGTGATCATCTGCTGAAAGAAGCCAGACAAATTTACTTTTAATGTTCAAAAATTTAAGGTTAGAAAAGCGAGATTCAATTTGATCCAGAATCTCCCTCCTAGTGTTGGTTAGTGAGGGACACTCCAAAAGAAAGTGGATCTCATTTTCCACATCTAGCTTGCACAATCTACATATTCTTTGTTCAGCTGGAATATTCATATATCTTCCTTTTTCAACCTCAAGTTTATGTGAGCTAATACGAAATTTAGTTAAAAGTTTTCTCTGGTTATATGTTCCCCAATTCAGATATGGTTCAAAAACAAACTGATTTTTAAATAATCTATATGTTCTAAGTTTATTACCACATGAATTATGTCTCTTATCATTAAATAGCTCATTCTTCCAGGTATTTTTGTAATTCATACAAAGACACTGGAATATATATTTTTTTAGAGTGGATTTAAGGTTAAATATTTTACATTTATCCATACCAAAATAATCTATAACTTCAGTAATATTTCTATACCAGGATCTTTTATTTTCAAGATGTAATTTTCTGGATGCTTCAAAAGCTTCAGCAACAAGACCAGTACAAATATGATTAGAAAGATGAATAAAATATTTTATCATATTTAAAACAAACAAATGAATAAATATAACATAGCATCTTCCCTTTACATTGTCAAGATTCTATATTTATAAACTATTGTCCAAGATAAAAATAGACTTCACATGCAACTCACAGTGACACGTGACCCGTGACCCAGATTAGCAGATCTCAAGAATATTTTCTGTATTATATGACACCTGCTAATCTGGGTCACGGGTCATTGTGAGTAGCATGTGTAGTCACGTGAACAGATACGGTGTTGAAAAAACTGTTGGTACTCATAAAATATTGATAAATGCAATACAAGTTTATGTTTGTCTTCAAGAAATATGATAGACAAAACCATGTGTGAAGTTTTATGACGAAATATCTCCAATTTCTATTCTATATATAAATTTATGAATTGAAGTTTTAGAACACAGCTAATTTTAGCGATGTATTTTTATCTTGGACAATAATGAGCGTCCTGATTGGATGACCGATTTAAAACACACGGCATTGTTTAGCAAGGTTACTCAGGTCAATAGTTTATAAATATAGAATCTTGACAATGTAAAGGAAAGATGCTATGTTATATTTATTCATTTGTTTGATTCTGGAATATTGTTGATCATTGATTTAAACAAGAAAAAAAGGGAAAAAAGGAGATGAATTTTATTATTCATAAAAAAAAACTAAACAAACAAACAATCAAAAACAAAAAACAATGAAATCGATTTAATTGAAAATTGATTTTTAGGGGGGAAGTGTGACCTTTCATTGGACTTTATTCTGAAAATTTTGAGCGTACTTGATGACGATTATTCCAGAAATGTCTCGTGCGCACTCAATTTGATATCTACGTTTTAATTAAAACACAATATCTTCTTTAGAATTCAATAAGCAGGTCCTGGAATTAAACCATAGATCAGAGCACATCCATAGTCTTTAGTGGGGTTCGTGTTGCTCACTCGGTAGTTTTCTGCATAGTGTATTTTTTTATTAAAAAAATATCCAGGACCCCTGTGTCCATGATTTTTTTTTTTAAGTTAAATAATATGAAATATTGACATCCACACTTGGCTTTTGGACAGCACATTTCTTTACTTCTAAAAATAATGGATATCTGCCCAGTTCACCAGCTATTGCTATATTGGTTGAACGATGATTGACTTCTAATACATATTTGTAGAATTTAACATGAAGTCTTTCAACAATTAAATCACCACACAGTTTATTAAAATAAGAGTCTTTTAATTAACTTATTTAATTTCTCAACTGAGAATGTACCCCAGATTTCACTTCCATATAAGAGGACTGGTTTGATTGTATGTAAACTTCTTGTTTGCCTTTCTTATATATGAAATTCATTAGACAAATGTAATCTTGGTTATTAGGTATTTTTACCTTTCATAAAAATATGTTTTAATGATCGGAATATGTACCAGTATAAATATCACAGCAAAGATTAATAATACCAACAGAAAAAATATGCAGATGTGTGTAAATTATTCTGTACATGTGTATTGTCCAGTTCTTGTGAAACTAATACAAAGTTAATTTTTCAGACAAAAATCACAGATTTTGAGAAATTATATAACATCAAGATATCATATAATATTAACTAGATGTGCAAACTAATGGTTTTGGAAATATATAAGCATAAGTAATAAAAGATCAAGAAAAATAACATTTTGTGACAAATATCATCCAAAATGGTATCATGCCTTTGAGAATTGTTTTTAAATATTTTTTTTTATTGTGTATTACAATAAGCTGATTATTTGGTGCTTGAGAAATCAATGAGATATATAGCAGACTACAACGATACACAGAAAGATAATCAACTTAAGCTTATTTTACCCAGGTTTGAGACCAAATGTTTCACGTTTCTGATTGCTGATTGGCTAAACAATACCATAATTGCGTATTAGGTTTTTAATTGACATGAGATGGCAATTGTTCGCTTCTGACTGGCTATTTAAAATTGACAGAAAATGGTGTTTTTGATTTAAACGAAAATTATTTTGCGTTTGTCGAGAATCAATTAATATTTACTATTCGCTTTAATCGTTTGCTCGATTTCCTATTACGATCGACACCAAGGTATTTTCGTCAAAGAAAACTGCACTTTCCGTGTGAGAAACCTGTTTTTTTTTCAGATTTTGTTTCTTGCGTACCATATAGATGATTTTTTCATAAGCTTACCTATTTCATGAAAAATATATATTCACATTTTATCCCCTCGCCAACGAAGTTGCGAAGGGATATAGTAACGCTACCGTCCGTCNGTCCTTCCGTAACATCCTTGTGAACACTCTAGAATCAACATCCTTCAATGGATTTTGACCAAACTCGGTACATACTTAGTCCTTAAGAGAATCTGGAAGCCTATTGATTTTCAAGGTCATAGGTCACTGAAAGGTCAAGATCACCGTTCCAAATTTGTAGGAGAGGGGATACATCACACTTTGCGTTGCCCTTGTTATCCCTTCGCGCACGAAGTTGCGAAGGGATATAATAACGCTACCGTCCGTCCGTCCTTCCGTAACATCCTTGTGAACACTCTAGAATCAACATCCTTCAATGGATTTTGACCAAACTCGGTACATACTTAGTCCTTAAGAGAATCTGGAAGCCTATTGATTTTCAAGGTCATAGGTCAAAGGTCAAGGTCACCGTTCCAAATTTGTAGGAGAGGGGATACACCACGCTTTGCGTTGCCCTTGTTATCCCTTCGCCAACGAAGTTGCGAAGGGATATAGTAACGCTACCGTCCGTCCGTCCTTCCGTAACATCCTTGTGAACACTCTAGAATCAACATCCTTCAATGGATTTTGACCAAACTTAATACATACTTAGTCCTTAAGAGAATATGGAACCCTATTGATTTTCAAGGTCATAAGTCAAAGGTCAAGGTCACCGGGCTAATTCTATAGGCGAGGGGATATGCCACGTTTTGCGTTGCCCTTGTTATCCCCTCGCCAACGAAGTTGTGAAGGGATATAGTAACGCTACCATCCGTCCTTCCGTAACATCCTTGAACGCCCTTCAATGGATTTTGACCAAACTGGAACCGTATTGATTTTCAAGGTCATAGGTCAAAGATCAAGGTCACCGGGTCAAATTTGTAGGCGAGTGGATACGCCACGCTTTGGGTTGCCATTGTTACAATATCATACACGATATACCTACGACAATCAATACCTGTACAATTACTTTAATATACACAAAATATTAAAAATCAGCCATAATCAGGAAGTCTTTTTACGTGTGAATGGTTAAATACCATGCAACAAATTTACGAAGGGCTTGGCGATCCTGTATTCATGCAAAATAGACTATTATATATATAATGTATTATATAGGACAAAAGATCGTTGTACATGTATATTGATGATGAGTTACTTCATCCCATGACATACTCAGGTTGTAGATATGTTTCCATTTATTTACATAGCTCAATTGTACACCTCCTGTTATTAAAGAACAGATCAAATAAACAAAAATAAAATAAGAATAAGAATAAAAAAGCATACTAAATAAAAATACAAATGAACTACATGTATAGCAAAAACTGTACTATTGATATTCATATCAGACACCTTATGCTAATAAAAGAGAAAGTATCGGGGAACAATTATTAAATAGGAGGGTAAGTGTAAAATGACCCCAGTTACAAGTGAAAGAACAACTGCTTACCCTTCCGGAGTACCTGAGTTCACCCCCGGGTTTTAGTGGAGTTCGTGTTACTCAATCTTTAGTTTTATGTGTATGTTTTGGAGATTGTTGTTTGTACTTTTGTACTTTTTCTTTTGGCCATTTTGTGTTGTCTGTTCTTATTCGATTTACGGATTCTGATTACCTCCCTTTGGTATCTTCAAACTCTTCTTAAATAGTATGCAAATAGTCTGAACTGTTTCGATCCAATTTGGATATAAAACTAAAATACTTGTCCAGCAATTACATATGTCCTCTTCACCATAAGCAAACTTTCCCAAATTTTTAATACAATTATGTTTTGAAGAGGGGGAAATTACCAGATCCTTTATTTAATTCTAAGTATTTTTTATAATATTCCAATAAGTTTTATTATTTGATGCATTCTCAAGAATAATGTTATCTAAGTTGATTTAAAAATTTTCTTTTGCGATTAAAACAAAATATTAATCCTGTTTCTGTTTTTCATCTTTATAAATATCTGAGTTTCTATGATATTTTAACATTACTTGAGGGAGTCGGTCCCTGATACGTATTTCTTTCATATCTAACAGTAATAGTCTTGGTTGGAATACACTCCTTTGCCAGAAATGTAAAACAAGCCCCGAAAACAAACACCTACACCTGCACTTAAATATGGGTACAGAGTAATTGTCCTGCTGTTTCTCGAGCCAAGAACAAAGTAAGCTTGATTCTGTGACTATGCGTATATATGGTATTTATCCTGCAACACTTGTTAATTCTGTATGAGAAGAAAAAATAGATGTTAAAATGGAATATCTTCAGTATTTTTTCAATGGCAGACCATGGTTATTGTATGTAACATCAAATATAATATTGTCTATGACATCAAAATATGTGTTATAAATAAAAAATTGTGATGTCAGTGACTGCATTGATGTCATAGAGAAACTGATAAACCATCAGATCGGCCACAAATTGATTGCCTTGTGGGCTGAAATGGGAAAGGCCATGTTATAATCTATATATATTACATGTCTAGACACATCATATGTAATCCAACATTTCCACTGAGTATACAGGATGAGAGTTATCCTAAGAACCCGCTGAGCACACTAAGTTAGATTGCTATGTTAATTATATTCTTTTTGTATGTTTTTATTATAAACATATAAGTTATATCACTGAGTATGGATCATTACATTGTTGGAATTACCAACATCTTTGTCAGATTGTTTCATATATTCCCTCCTTCTCCTGAGCTGAATGAATTGTGTCTTCATAATCGATGTTTTTGTTGGGTACATCTGCAAACAAACAAAAAATAAAAGCATTATATCAGAATCTTTGAACTTACAGTGGTATTTTTTTCTTTAATATTATGGACAAGATTAAAATAATCATTTGTTTAACAATGCAATGCCTCAGCAACAATTATTTATTTTATGGTACATACATGTGTTAAATAATTATTTGACTTGAATATGAAATAGTGCCTCGGAATAAGTAATTTAGAATGATTATTATATGACTATAAATATTCTTTTATCTCATTGGCTAAAAACATGAGATTTTTCCTTGATAGAACTTTATGAATACTGTTTAAGCCTTCAATTTCCACAGAGATTAACTTAGATTGTTCCAGAGGAGTCTTTGGAACGTTATATTAACCTCACATGACTCTAAAAACCCCTAATTTTAGTTTTAGCGTTACGTGAGGTTAATATAGCGTTCCAACGGCTCCTCTGGAACGATCCTTATATTAACCTCAACAAAAGTCAATAATTGAATAATATCTCTTGTTTCTAATTTGTAAATCGTATATTAAATTATCATCTAAAGTTGTCAACGTATAATCGTATCATGGAATAATTCTCTGGAATATACAATTGTACATTTACTAGTGAATATCTCTGGAACAAACAAACAATTGTACAAGTATTGTTACTTCTCTGGAATATGTACATTAAAGTGTATGAACTTAACATTGGTTCAGTTTTTGGATTTCCCTGGTATACGCATTTGCATTATTAACATTTCCACAACAATTTCCAGTCAACACATTATTTACAAATTAGAAACTTAAATATGGCTTTGTGAACATGGAGGATAAGGATTTTGAAGATAAACGTGAAAGAAAATTGACCGCTAAAGGGAGAGCATATTCTCAGGAATTAAAAAAAGCTGACAGAGCAAAACATTTGAGGTCCTTGGAGATAATTAGTAGTGATCTAGAAAGACTGATGTTGGATTCAAGAGACCCGAAGGTAGTTAATCCAATATATAAACAATGGATATCTGTGTATGACCAACTACTTCCAATTCATGAACTGTATCAACAATTGGTCGACAACGAATACGAACTAGAGGCTCAGGTGAGCCTGTATCGCTCACCTGACATAACTAAGTCTTCTTAAGAATGTCTGCATGCAGAATACATCTAAGTTACTATTCAAATCCCATTGGGTTCTATGTTAAAACTATGCCTGCCATCTTGGATGGAGGTCGTCATCACCGGATACAATTTTAAAATATACTACCCAAAGACCATCCATGCCATGTTTGCTTTAAATTGGCTGAAGACTATTAAACAATTTTCCCATAGGGTCCTATGTTAAAACTATGTCCACGGAACCCACGCCGTATTGGTGATAGGCTGTCAAATTTTTGATAACATTTTGTAAAGAATATTTCAATAGATGACAACGATGTTATTTCGTCTATAATTATACAACATGACAAAAAGAAACAACTTTACCTACTATTAGCGTTTTGTCATAAATAATCTTACCAGTATTGGAATAATCGTTTGTAAAAGCATCATTGTTGAATCCTGTCGACCTTTGTCCACATTTTGTCTTTGCATTTCCATCTCTTTTCTTTTTTCTATACCTGAGATAAAGATTGTCTATTAACTCTTCCATGCTTGTGTTACAATGCAGTATATCATAACCTTAAGAATCCATCCTTGTCATTTTGTTGTTACAAATGTGGTTTCAAAATTATAATCTTGGATTATTAAATACAATAAAGTACATGAACATTTTCACGCGACATTCTTTTTATGCACAAAATATATTTTTCATACAAGCATAAAGGACAAGATATTAATATCTGGGGTTATACGGTTTGCTTTTGACTATAGGCATACTCCTGAAACTTATGTTTTACTGAGTGTACGTGATTATTGTGTAACATGTAAAAATAAAGAAATAATAGAGTGAAGAACACAAAATACCACACTGTTGGGACTATTACAAAAATCGTAGAAAGAGGCAAAATGAATTCTCCCAATACACGACCGATGTTCTATGTGATGACGGTGTTCTATGTGATGCCGGTGTTCTATGTGATGCAGGTGTTCTATGTGATGCCGGTGTTCTATGTGATGAACAGGTGTTCTATGTGATGACGGTGTTCTATGTGATGCCGGTGTTCTATGTGATG
>MJUT01015580.1:29177-40274 GCA_002080005.1 Gigantidas platifrons | reverse complement strand
TACTCGGTCAGACAACAGCTCTTGGTGTGTACTCGGTCAGACAGTTGCTCTTGGTGTGTACTCGGTCAGATAACAGCTCTTGGTGTGTACTCAGTCAGACAGCAGCTCTTGGCGTGTACTCGGTCAGACAACAGCTCTTGGTGTGTACTCGATCAGACAGCAGCTCTTGGTGTGTACTCGGTCAGACAACAGCCCGTGGTGTGTACTCAGTCAGACAGCAGCTCTTGGCGTGTACTCGGTCAGACAACAGCTCTTGGTGTGTACTCGGTGAGACAGTTGCTCTTGGTGTGTACTCGGTCAGACAACAGCTCTTGGTGTGTACTCGGTCAGACAACAGCTCTTGGTGTGTACTCAGTCAGACAACAGCTCTTGGCGTGTACTCGGTCAGACAACAGCCCGTGGTGTGTACTCAGTCAGACAGCAGCTCTTGGCGTGTACTCGATCAGACAACAGCTCTTGGTGTGTACTCGGTCAGACAGTTGCTCTTGGTGTGTACTCGGTCAGACAACAGCTCTTGGTGTGTACTCGGTCAGACAGCAGCTCTTGGCGTGTACTCGGTCAGACAACAGCTCTTGGTGTGTACTCGGTCAGACAGCTGCTCTTGGTGTGTACTCGGCCAGACAGCAGCTCTTGGTGTGTACTCGGGCAGACAGCAGCTCTTGGCGTGTACTCGGTCAGAAATAGTACGTTCATCGCTGATGGTCGGTCTAAAATATGAACCCTGACATGACTTCAAATGAAATTTTGTTAGATAAAAATGCATCGACAAAACAAGATACGCTAAACATCGAGTTTTAATTAGATTGTAAAATGCAAGACGTATATGCATATATTGATGAAACAAATTGTTCAAGCCATAACTGAAATAGATATGACAAAGTTTCATCACAAAATTACAAACTGGTTTGTTTAAAATAAAATAAATTCAACATGAAATATATTATATGGTTATATGTGGTAACTTACAATCGTTACAATGTTGGTTTAACCATCCATTGTTACATCCATATATACATATGCCGGTTTCTAGATGGCAGGAACCATGACAGTTTTCAGGGCATATCTGGTTGCAGTCTTGGCCAAATCGTCCTACTGGACAACCTATGGAATCAAATGTAGATCTGTGGGTTTACTGTAGTTTTGGCTATAGGAAAAATTCCGTGACAAACCCCCGATTTATTTTAATTCGCACATGCGCATTGACGAACAAATTATAGACATAAGTTTTAAATTAATTCATGTATTTATACAAGACCATGGTGAATATTGTCTTGGCATATCGACTTTGACATTTTTAGTTTGTCATCTTCCAGTGACGTAGTATACAAGGAACGCTGATGACATTGACCAAATATGGTTACTGATCTACTTTACGATTTTATGAGGATTTTACTCGTTTAAGTTGTTAAATTGAAAATGCCTTCAAATTGAAAAATATCAGTAACTTAATTGCAATACCATTTAGTGATCTATATAAGAGAAAGAACAGCAAGCTTGAATTGGTGAATGTTAGTACATGTATAACGTGCATTTCCATTACTGAATGGCACTTAACAAAATAAGTCATAGTTTGTATAACATTTTAACATGAACAGAATTTTTTTCGTTACATTTTATCACTCGCTATCGTTCGGGATAAACTTTCTTACGAAAATAATGTTACCCATGTTAAAATTTTATACAAACTATGGCTTCCATGAATTATTGCTTAAGCAAAAACAAAGCATGCATATTTGACATTTTGTTGCCAGTTATACATTACAAGAGTTTATATGGTCATTTTACTTCTGTCCATGTTTAAGAGAGATCCAGATTCATGGCTAGTTTGTATTATTAATTTGTAGGGTAACGGGATTTAATTAGGGAAAATATAAAGTTGTATCGAGTACACCTCACAATGGGCGTGATTCGGACTCACAACTTTAGTGGTGATAGGAACTGATAGCACAGGAAGTTGTAAATCTAACTACCATATGTTTACGACTAGAACGACTCCTATTCCTTGTATCAAAGACGAATATTGCTTCAAATGATCCGTTACTACTATATGTATACATACCGCATCTAGAGACGAGACTTATGCACCAGCAACAATGTAAACAGAAGACAACTCAAAGGAAAGAACAAAGACTGAACAAAAGCTTCGACAACACTAAGAATATCAAATAGAAATGGCATTCCACGACAACACTAAGAATATCAAATAGAAATGGCATTCCACGACAACACTAAGAATATCAAATAGAAATGGCATTCCAAATTAGTCTACATTCGCTCAAAACCAAACACATACCAACAACTTCTACTTCACACAAATATACGTTCACCGATACTGGTACATAGATAACATAGCGTGCCATAATGAACGGATCTGCATAATGGCTTAGAACAGGTAGACTGTTGTTTAAATCTACTGTCATAGTTAGTAGCATTCCGTCTGTCCATATTCCACTGGTATTAGTGGCATAAATGTAAGGTCCATTATCATCTCCTATGAAAAAAACATAAATTAATTTGACAAGACTGTTGGTATGCTATAATTTAGTGGCACCATGAAATGTTGTATGCACCGCACATACGCTAAAATAGAGAAAGGAAATGTTCTTTAAATAAAATAAATGAGTTTTATGCCTTGAAGAGTATACATACATAAAGTTTGTCAGTGACTTGCGACAGGTCGGTGATATTCTCCCAGTACTCCATAAATAAAACTGACTGCCACGATTTAACTGAACTATTGTTGAAAATGGTGTTAAATACCATAACTCTAACTACAACAGTACTGACTATAACGTGTGAATTGTATTGACCATGTAATGGAATATTATCTTCTGTTCTTAAAGCATTGACATAAGCATTTATATATGTACTTTTACATGCATGTTGTAACCTATAATGATATGGATTGTTGACAGCATGCTAATCGGTAAGCTAGCACTATAAATATAAATACAGTCCAACGTACACAATTTGATATCAAAATTATAGCTAGTCAAATCGTTACATGCTGTTAGTGAACAGTTTAGATCATTATTCGCTTACGAAAACTACGACAAAAAATATATATTCTTCTTCTGCTACCAGTGAGTTACGATATTTCTCCACCCGAGATAGTAAAATTCGACAAAAAATAATTATCGAAAGTGGGAAAATATCGTAACCCATTGGTAGCAGAAGGAAAATTTGTTTCTTTTATTACCAACACTTTATAAAAATGTTGTTAATGACCGTCGAAAGGAAATTGGTGAGAATTATCCGACATTTAACCAGTACGAAATTTAAGAATAGCAAAAATAACTATTAGTTATAGTGTTAATAGTTCCATTCATACCTACCACCAATTGCAGCATTAACATAAATGTATATGTATTTGATAACGGATAATTGTCCGAGGTCAACCTGCCACCATGCCTCTGGACCACTAGGTTTGGAGCATGACACTGCCGTTCTGTCACTATCTATAGCCAAGCTAGGATTTCCTTGCGTAGGATATTGTGTTGCCATACCAAACGATGCTAGGTTATCTGTTAACGATAAATCTCATTACATTAGATACACCAAGTAACATATTTGGACAAGTTCCATCAATCAAGTCCTTTTACTCAACTTTATTTATTCTTATGAATTATTCTTTCCTTAATTGACATTTTATGATGGGACCGTTTAAGAAGGCGGCAGCTCATGAGTCAATTGAGTAGTTATAATTTTGAATGATTGCCTCACCGTGTGACCCTTTATACGAGGATTGCACTCCTATCATTTTTTTCCTATTTTGTCCATTTACCGAATGACCAGTTATTTTAATATGAAAACGTATTTGATGGGAGGATGTATTTTTTTGGGTACTCCAATTTCCTCCACCCATAAAACTGACCGCAACGAAATAACGGTGACTTGGGTGTGTAATTCGTAATCAAAGATATGTCAAACAAAGCTCAACATATCATCTAGTTACTTGCATAGCTCTGAATCGGTAATGGCTACAATTGTGATATAATGTATAGAGGGAAAATGTAAAGAAATTGAGCCTTGTAATTTGGCCATCAGTGAACACTTCTACCAAACTATTACGCATTAATCGTCACGAACACCTTGGTGTGTATTCCTCAAAAGAATACATAGGTCATATTTCTATTTCACCATGGATAATTATTCTCAAGATTACTCACACTGGTTACAATATTGTGCTGCATAACCTTTGTTACATCCTTCAGTACAAATAGTAGAATTATCACAGTTATCTCGTAGACAGTTACAACCCCATACACAACTGCCATTCCCAGGATAACAGTGTTGATCAGTACATTTTAACGAACATTGTTGATTACAGTCTTCACCAAACCAAGTCTTGTGGCAACCTTAAAGTGAGAAAGATCAACAAATATATATTAGGCATTGCTAATGAAAATCCTAAATTTTGTGTTTGTGGTAAAAAATAATCAATTTATTATCACTGCCTATTGTTAAAATAAACAAACAGAATGGATTTAGCAGGTAAATACTTTTCATTGAAATAATCAGGAACTAGTGCTGTTGACAAGTATTAAAGTCTACACTTAATAATACAATGCTTTTACAGAACCTTTCAAGCTTTAAACATTAAAATGAACGGCACAAGTTCAATAATATTTCTTTTCTAAAAAGACTTTCATCTAAAAAATGAAAAGTAAAATATGTAGACTTGGTATATCTAGAAGAATCGCTGCCATAATAAATATATTTCATTTGTTATATTCAAAGTATAACTTACCATATATTTGAACGTCACATAGTTCTAGCCAAATTTGTGCACTGTATCCAGGAGTATTATCGCTAGCTGTTCTATTCCGTTCATTGTAGATAACGATATACTGTCCAAGAACATTACAATCAACAGTTTGATTGACAGACGGAAGTGTAGTTCCAGTATGATGAAAGCAAAGATGACCAGTGGTTGGTTTTGGTGAAGCAGGTGTAACACTGGAGTTGGTAACATACAAGGAATATCCAGCAAGACGTTCTGGAGCTGGCAAAATGAAACATATTTTAAATTCAAGTTTTAATTTCGATCCTTAGAACCTTTCATGCAGAAATGTAGGATGTAAGAATTGAAATCGAACATATATGTATTTCATATTAAGATGTACCACGATGGGAAATACTTATTCCCAATAGATTGTATTTAAACAATGATAATGTTTCTGTTAAAACTTGTTGATTATGCATAAATTATTTGCTAGAATTTCCCCGTAACGTCTACAAGAACTTTTGTAAAACTTGTTACAACATTTTACAATAAAAAAAAACAAAAAAAAAACCCCAACCAACCTGATTAGAATTTGGTAGATTGCTTAGTATATATCCGACATGCGGAAACAATAAATCATCTGAAACTATTTATTACAAATGAATTGAAATATACTTACTGATATCACGATAAAATATCTTGACATTTGTAAAATATATAGTATTTCCAGGAAAGGCCAGCATCCACCAAGCTGTGTATTGATTATCCGCTGTTGTAGCACAAGATGCACTATAAAAGTCATTGGTAGGTCCACCAGTCACTGCTAAATGTGCCCCTAAAGGTCCGACTCCTAACAAGTTGTAAGTTGTACTCTGTGAAGGGATACCATCATGTGATAGGTATTCTATTTCAAATAAAACTACATTTAAACTAACATTATGACATTTACTTCTTACATAATCAAGTTCTCATATAGTCTTAAAATCTATCAATGTTCGAGGTATGTAATATTATGTAGGATGTTCTGTTACTCGCGTTGAAGCTGTAGTTTATAAACTTGTTTGTGTCGTGGCTATTGCTGAAGCATTGGATCACTTGAAGTTAAATAATACTCCAGTAATGGATCTTGTACAATGTCATACACATAAATGTGTATTAGATATTATATATTTTAATCATTATTACTTGAACGCTGAATTTGTCGGGTTAGTATTCCTAAATTGTTTTTTCCTTCTTTTGGTCATTGTAGTATCTGTCCTCCTTTTTACCACTTCTGATTACCCCTTTGGAATACTAAACCTTTTCTTACACAAATATGATGATAGAACAAATTGTAATTACACTTTTTTCAAAATAATTATTACATCGAAGATCTTCTTATTCTGATTCTATCAAAAAGTTCTCTGAAACTGATATCATCAACATGCTCGTTTTTTTTTATTGACATCATATTTGTTATGTTTGGTGGACGTGTTTTTCCAACAGACAGTCGGCATACCTATGGGTACAAACTGTGTTCCTCCTCTCGCCGACTTGTTCCTTTATTCGTATGAGGCAGACTTCATACAAGGCCTCTCCAGAAAAACGAAAAGTAGCTAGCCCGATCCTTTAATTTCACGTTTCGCTATATAGATGATGTCCCTTAACTGAATATTGCTAGGTTTGGTGATTTTGTTGATCGCATCGATCCCATTGAGCTTGAAACAAAGGATACCACAGATACAGATAGATCTGATTCATACCTTGACCTATACCTCGAGTGAGGGTCGGTTAAGAACGAAACTTTACGCTCAAAGATATGATTTCAATTTTCTATTGGGAACTTTGGTAAATTTACTTGTTATGACATGTCTATAAATAAACATTTTATGTCCAGGTGAAAAATGCAAACAATCTGCGAGAGATAGTAGTTTTGAACGAAGTCATACAATTACTTTTGTTATTATTAAATAGTATATAATGAGAAATGAAATGGTATGATATAAAAATAATGAGAAATGAAATATATATAATAATTTAATATCTGCGCGAATATAAACATGCGTGGGTCGCAGAGCCGCCATCCTCATGCAAGCCTTTACAACAAATTCCTAACCTTAACAATTTATACATCTAGATATTTTAATAAAAAATATAAAAATATGAGAGCCGTCTACCACTCGACAATATATTTAACCTAACGAAAGGACAAACAGTATGCTATCTCTCTTGCAGGGACGTGAATTGCCGAGACTTGAAATTAGCTATAGCCTTTCCGGGATAGTTCACACTCATTGATAATAAGATCAAAGATTATTTACATCGAGGGCAGAGATCCACGAATTGAATTTCTTTGGCCAGTGTAGCCATTTAATGAAATATTTGTTTATTGTTTCCTTTTCCTTTCGTCTTCAGAATTTTCTCTATTTTCCATATGGCATCGTCCCGTACATCTACTTTCTGCAATTCCGACTGATAGAACGTTCCTTTATTTTTTTTCTTCATGAAAATCCTTCAATCTATATATTGGGAGTCCACCACGCATTATTCTTTGGGTAACCTTAAATATTTCACCAGTCCATTTTTCGTCGCATTCTCTTGTTGATATATTCCGTATATATGTGATTCTGACTTTATCTCCTACTTTAAAACGAAAAGGTTTCCGTATTGTCTTGCTCTTACTTTCGGTTGAAACCTTTTTAGGCCAATATATTTTCCACCACAGGTTGCTTTCTTTGCCTTTAGTCACCTTGTTCGGAGGCATACCTATTGTTCTGTGGTATGCTTTATTATAACTTCTAGCAAATTTCTGTAATTATCCTATGTAATTATACGACTGAGCGTGTGTGAAATATCTGTACATCTTTGACTTAATAGTTTTAATAACTCTTTCGACATAGTTGGCTTTAATTTCTGTATTTTGTGCAAACAAATGTTCGATCCGTCTCTATTTCAAAAGAGACTCTACTAATCGTGATCTAAATTCTTGGCCTTTATCGGTTTTTATTCTGCTAGGCGATCTCCCCTCTGCAAATGTTTTTCAACGCTTTCATTACAGATTCATCTCTCTTGTCCTTCAGTGGTCGCAGCCATACGTATTTGCAAAAGATGTCGATTGCCACCAATATAAAGTTATATCTATGATTATATTTTGAAAATTTTGTCATATCCATTAAATCTACATCCCATTGGTTGTCTATGCCAATAACAACAGCTCTGTTTCTTGTGACTGGTCTTTCTATAGTTCTTTGCAGACTATATGGTTCCTGTCGTTGTAGCCATTTCTTTATCTTATATTTACTTAGAACGAATTTTCCATCTTTTCTAACGAATCTGTATAATTTATCTGGGCCGGCAAAACTTTCTGGATTTGACGAATCGTAATATATTTTATTTAAATATTGTTCCCAAGAAGCCATCTGAACTGTGTGGATATTTAAAAAGAGCGAAATATATAGAGAATAATGCTTTATATATGTCAGTCCTCCTCCTCCTCCTCCTCCTCCTCATCATCATCATCATCAGAATTTTCATTATCTATTACTTCATCAAGGTAATTTTCCAACATATGTTTATACTTTCGTGTGTATACTTTCACAGCTTTCTTTTAGTCCATGCCATCTTCTAGCAAGTTATCGACCACTTTCATGACTTTAGAATGTAATTTCCCATTATTTAATTGAAGTATGTATTGGATTAAAGTACCATAGCTGGGCATGAATTGATCCAAATCAACACCATTCATTTTTCGATTGGCTTTTAGTCTTGTTTCTTCTTCAGTTAGTCCATCGTTCACATATTTATCAACCTTTGATTCCCATTTGTCTTCGTTTGCCTCTCTAGCGAGTTCGACTAATTTCGTGAAAGCTATATCTTCACCCTCATCAATAATAGTCTGCTCTTCTAAATGTGCCTTCTTTGATTCTTTATAATCATCCTCGTCGTCTTCTCTTTTTCGCCTCAAATCGTTATTTTCTGGACACCATCTATTCATATGTCTAGCCAAATCGGATATGTTTTCACAGATCAATCCATATTCATCACAAGAAGGCATTTCTCTTCAATATTTTCATGATCGTTCTCAAAGTCTCTCAAATACGTCTGTTCACTGTGGGGTTTATCTTCCAACTGATTGACTTTTCGGGTGTTTCTGTTTATATACTCTTCCAACTTTTATTATCTGGCACGCCTTCGAATATATCTGTCTTTAATCTATCGTCTTCTGGAGTGTTTTGTTTTAGGTCTATAAACAGATATACATAAGGTCTTTTTGTGGCCTCTGTGTATTTAATCATGAACTTGTTTGGATGACTGGAATATATCTGCCTGGCAAGTATGGCTGGTCCGATTTAATCTCTTGGATTCTTAAATAAGACTATATATTGTGTATTGCACTCATAGTTCTGTTTTCTCTTCCCTTGGAGAAGCCGTTCTGCAATATACATGCAACACTGATATGTGATGACTACCCTCTACGAAGAGCTCACACACGTCTGTACTGTTTGTAACATCTCTCATCAGAGCTCACACACGTCTTTACTGTTCGTAACGTCTCTCATCAGATCTCACACACGTCTTTACTGTTCGTAACATCTCTCATCAGATCATCGATGACTGTATCTTTCATTGCTCATTATTTTTTTTATATACCATTTCATTTCTCATTATATTATATTTAATCATAATAAAAGTAATTGTATGACTTCGTTCAAAACTATTATCTCATGCAGATTGTTTACATTTTTTACCAGGACATAAAATGTTTATTTATAGACATGTCATAACTCGTTACTCGATCTTTAATTTTATGTGTATGTTTTGTAGATTGTTGTTTGTCCTTTCGTACTTTTTCTTTAGTTCATTGTGTTATCTGTTCTTCCTTATACAGATTCTGATTACCCCTTTGGTATCTTCAATCTCTTCTTTCAACACAACAAGAAGTTACCATTGCATGACATGTCATCATCAATTTCTAGTTTTCCACTATATAATAAACTTACTTTGTGATTTGATGATACAGATCAGTTCCACTAAAACAAGTAGAATTTGAAGTGTGGATTTCATTTCTTTCACACATTAGTCTGAATGTAGTAAGATACAAATGTAGTCAAACGTTAAAGGAAATGAGTAATATATCAGCCAAGTACAACACAATGTATATCTTTCAACAGTTGTCTTAATAGACCAATTTCACGTTGCCGCCGCCATTATAGTTTAAAGGTCAATCGGAGTAAAAAACGTCTTTCCATTTGTAAACACATCGAGACAAATTTATTTATCGTGGTAGTTATGCGTATATCGTCACTTAAGGAAGTTTTCACGAATTTGTTGGTTAGGAAAGAAAATGATTTATGGCTACATTTATCCCGTAGATCTTGAAAATAATAAAAAATCGTGTAAATATTCGAAATATACTGTAGTTCGAAGGACACCATTATGACCATAGGCATAACACACAACTTCGAAAATAGTACTATGTTTACAAAACATCAAAGACCTGCAATATATCCTCCTAGCAGTTTCAATTAACTTGAAGAAAATTCATCTACATCTCGTATATTTTGCTGTCTGACTATCCAATAAAAAAAGGGGGGGTCTTATGAAAAAGGGAAAACAAAAGAAGACTTTCTTCCCTAAACAATGACTGGCAGATATTTTTTTTTTTTAAACCAGTTTTGTAATGTCTGGGACTATTATACTGACAGTATAATAGTCCCAGGTAATGTTAATGCTGGCATTATGTTAGACTTCTGCATGGTTTTATTTATACATATTATATAGTTTATCATTAAACATGCAATTTGTAAATTGTCATATTATGGAGTAACAAATAAAACTTTTTAAAAGACCCAACTTACAACTGGTATGACCCTTTTGCTAGAGAATGTATAAAGTATGTTTGTGTAACTGTAAGACACTTTTGGTGCACTAACTAAAAAATGACTTGGTTCAACTTTATCATTTTGTGATTTTCAAAGAATGCACACCTTTAGTATCTGTAAAATTCAATCTGTAAAATATTTAGCTCGTTTATTACATCATACTGATAACGAATTACTAGATGATGCGTTTTTATTAGCAAAGTCATTACATTTCAAAGGTTCATATTCTTGGTTTACCTATATAAATAATATATGTAATGTTAATAACATAGACTTAGATGAAATAGAACATCTTGACTATGAAAAAGAAAAAGTTTCTTTTGAGAAAAGATTAAAAGTTAAATTAAAATATAACTATGAAACATTATTTTTTGAAAAACTTCATGCTTTAACAGAAAACAGCAAACTATTCTTATACAGTAAATTAAAATCTGATTATGAAATCAATGAATATTTACTTCATACAAATTTTGAAAACAGAAGAAATTTATGTAAAATGCGAGTTAGTGA
>MJUT01015557.1:75374-92444 GCA_002080005.1 Gigantidas platifrons | reverse complement strand
CTGAGCTGTTTTTCAAGCTGCTATCAACTCAGCGGCCATTTTAAATCAAATGAATGAATTTTGGTGTTTAATGCCACTTTCAGCTATATCATTGCGAATAGATTTAGTGATGGAGGAAGCCGGAGATAACCACCGACCCTGGACAAGCAACTGGTAAACTTGATCACTTGCGGCTGCAAGTCGAGTGCACCCATTTTTGTAATTTGCGAACCCACGCCATATTGGCGATAGGCTTGTACGAGCTGTTAGATCCAACGACCTACAAGGTAACTCATTGAGCCACCCGGGTCCCTCCTATTAAAAGGTTTGAGGTTAAAAACAATTGTTAAATACTGCCTTTTGCTTCTAACTTTTGCAATTTTACCATTCATTGGACTGAATAATTAGATTAAAAAAATGTGTTCACTAGGTTCTGGAAAATAAGAAATTTCATAGAAAAAAATAATAAACACCTTAAATGCCTTGCCAAAATGTTGTTTTGAAAAAAAAACCTTAAATTTGCTCGCTCTGATGCGATATTCCAGAGTTTGTTGTTCCTATCAGGATTTTTTTGATAGAGTGTTGCTGCTAACAAGGAAGCTACTGAACCAAGGGTTCCTCTGGATAAAGTCATCACTTCAAATATTTTAGGGTTGCCACCATGACTTGGTTGACTGTTATGGACTATCTGTGTCACAAATCACCACGGATATGCTTCACTTGTCGTAAATACTTCCCGGTCCTTTCCTCATTCACGACTTGATCACCGGATTTGTAACTAGATTAACATGACGGGTGCTGTAATGGAGTAGGAACTGCCTACCCTTCCGGAGCATCTGAGTTCACCCCAGGTTTTTAGAGGGGCTCATGTTACTCAATCTTTAGTTTTAAGTGTACATGTATGTTTTGTATATATATCGTTGTTTGTATTTTTGTACTTTTTGTTTTGGCCATTGTGTTGTCTGTTCTTCTTCGATATACGGATTTGGTATCTTCAAACTTGTCCTATTATTTTAAACAGAAAATCTGACCAAATAATAATCAAATTGATATGGTCTTGCCTATATTTTTCATGTTCCATTGATGATTTTAACTTCTCAATGTTTACTCTTATTTTTGCTGTTGCAAAATTTGGTCAGTGAATTCATTTCTACTATTAGTAGTATATGTCTATATGTTGTTTTGTGTCTAGTGAAAATGTAAGATAATACATATCAAACAAACATTCTTTTACTCTCTTCATAAAGTCAAATTAAAAGAACACCACGACATACATTTCTTTTAGCTGTAATAGTACTAAAGTTGGCATTATATACCAAACAATCAATCAATCAGAATTAAAGAAATAAAATAAGAATATATTTAAATGACATATTTGTTTTATTTTACAAAGCATTTAGGGAACGACCATTTAACTTGACCATTTATGTTTTTTTCCTAAAAAAATATTCTGATTCCCAATGTTGCTGAAAACAATATTCTGATTTTGGTGGAGGAAAAAATAATCTGATTCAGAGTTTTTGTCATATAACTTTATGTTAAATTCTGGAAAAAATTTCGCACTTCACGCAACAAGAAAAAATATTCGAACTCTGGTGTTTCTGAAAAAAAAAAAAACATAATCCCCCCCTGCAAGTTAAATGGTCGGTCCCTTAGTCCATCATGTTGAATTCATCCTAGTAGTCTGACAGATCCTATGTCTTGGTTACATCAGAATCACTTTCTTCTATATCGGCCATTTGAAATGGTTTCTAATTGAACTGAAGAGATTTTCTAGTAAGGAAGAACAATTATCACAACTACATTTGCTTGCACATATGTTACAAAATTTGTGGGTCTTGTTGAAGGTACGATTCTCTCAAGAATACATTTAACATTGCAAGCCTACAGCATTATACAAGTTGTATAGGACTATGGCAACAGAGTCCTTGCCATCTCTCCCTGCTCTACTATTTTCTTGTACAATGTTAAGAACATTGTGTGGGGTATGAACCATATAAAACAATACTATAACAATTGACAATGCTCATGCCTTGTGCATTTGTGGTAATAACAATTCCCATCCTGTTTATGTCTTTCAATCTACAGAGCCTTGCATTTGACTGTACTTTCTGAATGAAACATATTCATGACGTCTGAAAGTTATGTATGTATAAATCTTTGATGTATCTGTTATAGAATTAGAGTCCTCGGAAAGTTCTCCTTTAGGTCATTTAGATCATATATCAACCATGTCATTCGTTGCAATTTCTACTTCATTAGAAACTTTTTGAAATTCCTATGTCTTGATTTCAAATTCAGTATCTTCAAGACTTCTAAGCCTCAATACAAGAAGAGTGGCAGATGGACAAATTGACCTGTTCACCAAAATATGAAAACCACTTTCTGAAAGCTGTCTTGTGTGTGCCATCCACGTCTTCATTCCTAAAAAAATACAATGCATGTAGAAAATTAGAAATAAAGCAAAAGTAACCTTTTGGATGCTAATTTTTTTTGCAGTTGTATAAAAATCCTTGCTTGATGTACAGTTAGTGCAAATATTTACAGTTGGCAAAAATTGTATATGTTTAAATGACAGAAAATTTCTTATTTAATTTTATATACACAATGTAATATGGACAAAAATTGTTGCTGTCAAGGGTTGGCATGTGTACATTGTATCTTTATGCTGTGGCACATATATCCACATTTACATCTCAAACTCAAGTACATTGCTATATTCACTACACTTTCTGACAGTGTGGATCTGGGGCAGCTGTGACCGTGATTGTATGGTAGTTGAATTTACAAATACCTCTGCAATCGGTGCCTATCACAACTGATGTTGTGAGTTCAAATCTCAATCAGAGTGAGATGTACAACATTATGTGATAAAGTTTGTCAGTGACTTGCAACAGGTCATGGTTTTCTCCCCGGGTCCTCCACCAATAAAACTGAAATATTGTTAGAAGTGGTGTTAAACAACATCAATGTGGTTCTCGTTTGACATATATGAAGACAAAATGAATTGCAGACAGTGTACAGGATTTATTATTGTTCGGATAGGAAAACTTAGTATTTATTTCTGTTTGAAATACAATGTACACAAGTACAATAAAAAGAGTAAATCTCTTTCTATGGACTTAAATAGGCATGACAAGTACTATGTAATGTATGGTCTTCTACAATTATTTTCAGCATACTTCTTTTTTGTTTCTTATTAGGAATTAAGTGCCCTAAAGCTAAACTAAAAGTAAAAGGCTAAATTGAAACCATCATCTTGATCTTGCAAAAGAAATGACAAGCCCCTTTCTTTTCAAATTGTGAATGGGTAATAAGCTTTTTGTCCCCCCGAAGCTTCGTCGAAGGGGACTATAGGAATGGGTATCGTCCGTCAGTGTGCTTTTTGGTTTCCAGATGATAACTTGTGAATGAAAAGTCAGATTGAAGCTAGGTTTGGTATGTAAGTGTATCTTATGAATATCTAGGTCAAGTTCGATAATGACAATTTTTCGACTATTTTTACTAGAGTTGTGCCCCTTTTTATACCTCAAAATTGCTAAATATTTGGTTTCCAGATGATAACTTGGGAACAAATAGTCAGATTGAAACTAGGTTTGATATGTAAGTGTATCTCATGAATATCTAGGTCAAGTTCGATAGCGATAATTTTTCGACAAATCTTACCAGAGTTACATCCCTTTTTATACTTTGTCTGTGTGTCCCGAATTGGTTTCCAGATGATAACTTGTGAATGAAAAGTCAAATTGAAGCTAGGTGTGGCATGTAAGTGTATCTTATGAATATCTAGGTCAAGTTCGATAATGACAATTTTTACTAGAGTTGTGCCCCTTTTTATACCTCAAAATTGCTAAATATTTGGTTTTCAGATGATAACTTGGGAACAAATAGTCAGATTGAAACCTAGGTTTGGTATGTAAGTGTATCTCATGAATATCTAGGTCAAGTGTGATAGCGATCATTTTTCGACAAATCTTACCAGAGTTACTCCCCTTTTTTTACTTCAAAATTGCTAATATTTTGGTTTCCAAATTATAACTTGTGAACAAATAGTCAGATTGAAACTAGGTTTGGTATGTAATTGTATCTCATGAATATCTAGGTCAAGTTCGATAATGATGATTTTTCGACAAATCTAACCAGAGTTACTCCCCTTTTTTTACTTCAAAATGGTCCTTGGATGGTTCCCTTTCAGAATTATGAGTGATACAGGCTCACCTGACCCTCTAGTTTACAGTAGTTTCAAAATTTAATCTTACGATATAACCTTGGTGTCGGGGGACCAGTGGCCAACGGCCTTTTATTTATTATAAGGTATGATAATGTATTTACTATTAATGACCTGCATAAGCTGTTTTCATATCTGGTATTTTTGACATTCCCTCCACTTGATCTTGCATCAAGGCTATAAGTCAGGAAGACTTGAAGTGGACTGCATAGCGTACGATCTGTCATTCGTTGTTTTTGTTAGTTGTCGAGTTACCAAACGGCAGCGACTTTCCAAAACCAGTTGGTAATACTGCCATAGAATATTTTTTGTCGATGAATCTTCCAGAATTGTTCTATGCAACTGTTTCAACTCATCGATGCCAAATAGTGGTAAAATATCAGGTCGAAATGCTGTCAATCATATTGCATGGAGGCTGCCATGTTTTTTTACACTACACCGAAGACACGGAGAAAGCGGTTCTCTGATTGGTTGTTTTGTGAAGTCGATTCTATTTCTGATTGGCTAACATAAATTTCAGATAATGTATTCATGTTGACCCCTGATGCGACCCTTAGCGGAGTGTTGTTAGATCTACCACGCAGCGACCAAAACAAAAAAGGGGGGGAGCAAATTCATTGAGTTAATTTTAATTAGATTGATAGACCTCAGAGGTACAGTCAAATCTGCCCATGCGGTCACCTCTATTAAGCAGTCACCTGTATTAAAAGGTCACCTTTTTCTTGTCCTATCATGAATTAAACCTCTTTTAAGAGGTCACCTGTCCTATAAAGCCACTTTTTAGCTCACCTTGTCAAAGGCAATGTGAGCTTTTGCCATCACTTGGCGTCTGTCGTCTGTTAACTTTTCACATTTTAATCTTCTCTTCTGAAACCCCTCAGCCAAATGAACTGAAACTTGGTAGGAAGCATCTATGGAAGGTCCTCTATAAAGATTGCTCATTTCGTCCACAAGCAATTTTTGTTTCTGATTGGCCGATTTTTAAAATATATAAAATGTTGATTTTTTTTTCAGATAAAATACACAATGGGAGATCCAGACAGTATGAGTATGACTAGGTCATATTATACTGAGGCTTTGAAGTTGAATAATAGGAATGTCACGGCATTGTATGGTTTCTTTCTGGTATGTAGTTTTATCTGTACTTTGACTTCAATCTCACCGAATGTTTTTTTTCTTGATCTCACAGAGCCACCCAGCCCTGACTCGGACATTGAGTTAAATTATCATTGTAATTATTAACATTTGAATTTCTTTTTAAATTCAACAGAGCAATTATCCATGTAATCCCCGAATATGAACAATTAACCTTTCAATAGTGATTGGATTAAATTCATAAAAAAATCCAGACAGTGTCTTTGTTAAAAGCACGAGAAATCACATGACAGTTATATGTTTATTTAGTGTATATTCTATCTATTATGTATATGATCTGGCATTATTTACTATAAATAAGATTTGCTGAATAGTAAACCACTTGCTATTTAGTGATTAACAGCAAGGGATACAAGGTAAAAGCAGTATACCTAGTAAATTGTTAACAGCAATAAAATTATTATCTTTTCTGTAAAAAAACATTTGAATTTCTTTGGTGAATTAGATAATTTCTGTATATCACCAATTTATCTTAAAATGCAGGTATGAAAAAAAGATGAATGGGGTTTGAATTCACAACTTTAGTGGTGATAGGCTCTGATTGCACAAGTAGTTATAAATCCAACTACCATACAATCACAACCACGACAGCCCCCTGAATTGTATGGTAGAAATCCTAATAAGTTTTACTGTACTGTACTCCAAACACCAGGATTTTTTTTTCAGACTTCCAGTAAATTAGCAGTATCATCTGCTAAAAGGGAGTTATAATAAAGAGAAGCAGAGTAACATTAAGTATGCAGCCTGGGCTGCTCATCAATTTAAAGAAAGATATCAGGTATGTTGTTTAAGAATTACCGTAATTGGATGTATATAGTATACGTCAAATGTATTTTTATTTTTATCATGCACTTATCCTATTAGAGCAGTCAAAGTTGCAATGACCGGATACATTTTTGTTATATATGGTTACTAACCAAAATATAGTCTTACTGGTATCTGATTCATGTAGAGCGACGGTAAGCATATCCTGCACTGGTTCTATTTGATCAGTCAAATTTCATTGATTGGATAAATATTTGTTATATACAGACACTGACCAAAATATAGTTTTTTCGGTATCTGATTCATGTAGAGCGCCGGTAAGAAACTGTAACAGTATTAAGCGCTAATTTCACAGAGGACACCTTCAAAAGATGATTAGAATTACTCTTGTTTCTGCTCTTTTTAGACAATTTGTTTTGGGGTTTTTGACATTGCAGGATAAATACAATATCCATACATTGTTGGGAAATATAAAATTCATTTGCACCAGGGATGGGGTTGATTACTTTCAAATGTAATCGATTACATCATGATTACATTGTGTATAAAATGTAATCGATTACATTATGATTACTCATCATTTTAAATGTAATCAATTACATATGATTACTTTTATCAAAGTAATCATGATTACATATGATTACATTAGATAGTTTCCTTCACTGTATAAAAGAAAATAATTTACTTCTTTGGCATAGGTAATACACATTTGTGGCAGAAAAAGTTTTATGTATGAAATTAAAGTTGTGATAAACATGGATTTTGAAAAAAAAAAAACAATTTTTTTTAATTTTATGCTTATATAGACTTTACTGAACAATGACATTTTATTTCATCCATAATTTAAACCTGAGTTTGAATAATGTTATTTTGATTTAAATATTAAATTTTGATTAATTTTAATTAATAGACTTAGAGTCTTAAGTGTTTATGCAAGTTAATTACAAACAATAGCATTTAATAATCTGTTTGTATTGTAATCAGGTCTAATTGGACAAAGCTGGTTTCTTTAAAGTAAAATTTAAAATTATTTTACTCACTCCCGTAGATAGTTAACCTCAGGGATAATTTGCAATATCAAACCTGAGTACTGTTTTATAGAACTACCATAATTGATGTAGAATAGAATTACAAGTAATTGAACATAATTTTTATGTAGTAGCCCAAAGCTGTATTTAATCAGCTAAATGCATATCAAATGTTATGTGATTAGATAATGTGAAAAGGGGAAACATCCTTATAACAAATAAACAATTCCTACAAATAAATTTGTTACAATATAATTATTGCAATGTAATCAAAATGTAATCAAAAAGTAATCACGATTACACCACTTTTTTCCTCAGTAATCGATTACATATGATTATTTGTAATCATAAAATTTTATGATTACTGATTACATGTGATTACTCATAAAAATGTAATCGATTACAAATGATTATGATACTGATTACGATTACCCCATCCCTGATTTGCACACGCTGTGAAACAGGACAAAAAAGATCGCTAAAGAATCATTTTTCTACCCGTTTCGAAAACTCGTACAAATAAATTATATATTTTCTGATAATGTATGTATATTGTCTATATATAACCAGTTCTTCGATCATGGAATTGTATGTGTGACTTGAGACTTAAATAATAAACAACTGAATAATGTGAAATGTTTTGTGTTTTTAAAAGGCCCAAGTATCACCACATCCAAAAAAAATGTTTTGAAGATAAAGGTGTCATTCATTTTATATCACCCTACATTAAAAGCACCAGTATTCGTGCAGATTATGTACGTAACATTGTGTCCAGGGAGATTATTTTTCCTTGCAATCCAGTTGAGTTGATTCCTTTAGGATACACACTGAAATTGCTTAACAACAGACCTTATGAATCACAAATACTTACCCTTATATTATGTCTTTATGTTGATATTTTTCCAACAATATTATGGGACACCGTTACTTACATAAAATTCAAAACATTTGAATGATATCATATTAATATTAGAAGACTTGGAAGAAAATGAAAATGTCAAATAAAAATGTTTCAGCACCATGTTAAATCTTTTAACTTTAAATCTAAAACATTGCACATTGCAAACAGATATAATCCTACTTAATAAATTTACAGACCGCGGAACAATATTTTTATTTTGTTCGTATCATGAGACACGGTAAACACTAAAAGATCAACCAACTCGAAGTAGCCAGTTTCTCACAATTAGTGTACTGAAATTTCGTTTTTTCTCTGTAATCGTTCATTAAATTGTCATATCTACTTAATAATTCTGCGAAAAGACACCCATGTTCATTAGAATTTAAGAGAAACAACCAGTAAAGCTATTACTTTCCTGTACGACGTTCGTAACGACGTCTGCAGGCCAGAGACACGATGGTCGTTGCCATCTTATCACACACAAAAGCGACACCCAGAGCTCCAGATAAGCTGCGTTTTTGCGTGATTACGCAAATAAAATTAACAAAAACCCAATTTTTCTATTTCCTTTGCGTTGTTGAACCCAATTCCATCCAGATATAACCCTATTCTTCGTTTAATGAGTGCTTACTTCACATTTTTAGGTAGTTGCGTAATTAAAGCAGATATCGTATGATTTCTGTTGCGTGACATTTTACTTTCTCTTTCACTCATCAACACTCGTAAGATTACAAATCTCCCGAGGTTTGCCGAACGAAATAAATTTTGGTTCCCTGCTAGAATTTAGTCTTGTTTGCCTTGAAATGCAACTGGAATTTTGTAGCGGTTTCACACTATATATACAGGTATGAATGTTCAGACCAAGTCTTAAACTGTGAATGTTTAGTTTTTGTGAACTATGAAAATTAAATACTCCAATGGCGAACATACAATCAATGCAGTAACCAGCAGCAATATTTAAAGAATACAATGTACATCAGGAGAATAAAACTGAATGTAATGATGTATACATTTTCAATGCCTGATATACCTGCAACAAAAAAGCAATGCATGTCATGTACAGAGAGTAAAATACCCAATTCAATTTATTCATGGTGGGTAAAAAACCCAATTGAATCTTATTCTGGTGGGTGAAAAATTTGAAGTAAAACAGTTAAAAGTAGATCACCCAATGGAAATGCTAAACAGGTGAGTTAAAAACCCAATTTAAGAAACCTTATCTGGAGCTCTGGACACCTATTGTGCAAATTACGCTATTTTTAAATAAACACGTAGAAGGGGGATTTCCAGAATAATGCGTTTTTATCGGAACGAATTCAGTGTGTACAGACCGCATCGTTTCACGTTCGTAACGAACTGGACACCAAGTTTTATCCTGACCTTAAAGCATAAAAATTTAAGAATTCGTGTCAATAACCTGCATTATGTTTATTACTTCGTTTCGAAAACATAATCTGTGATGAGACAAAACAATAATAACGCGAATAGAAAATACATTTCTCTTTCTGGTAGGATAACCGTTTAACCCTTTAAAAGGACACCCATGTGATACGAACATAATTCCCTTTTTTGACACCATTTTGTGACTATAACTTTAATTCTGCAATCCATTCATAGATACTGATGATTTTCTACACCAATAAACATTAGAATTATAATAAAAAAAAATATTGTAACAAGAAGCCATAAATATAGTAAATCATTCATAACTTACCTGAAAAAAATGTCACATCTTTCAATAAAAAAAATGATGATAATTACCTGTTCAGAGACTTCAAGTTTTGCTGTATGTGTTAGAAAACCTTGAGATTGTATTGTGAATTGCACATGTGTATAGACATCATAAAAAACACACAAAGATTTTAATATCATACATATTTATTAATAAATTTAACAAAAAATGACCCTGCTGTCATTTTTCACAGTACTGAAGAACTAGTTATATACATCCTTACTATTTAAGATCTCTTAATTCATGTGTGAAATAAAATTGTAGATATCTAATTTAATGTACATGACCTTCATCAGGTACTCTAATGGACAAAAGATTGGAGGGCAGTGTGGTAGTTGGATTTACAACTACCTATGCCTTCAGTGGCTATCACCTCTAACGTTATGAGTTCTAATCGGGCTCAGACGAGGCGTACTCCATACGTTAATTATGTAATCAAGTTTATCAGTGACTTGCGGCAGGTCAGTGGTTTTTTCCAGGTAGTCCAGTTTCCTCCACCAATAAAAATGACAGCCATGATATAACTGAAATATTAGCACCATAACCCCCCTCAAAATATTGGAAAGCCAAATAATTGAAGTGTTAGGGAGCATGTAAACTAAAGAACCTAATCAGGATAGCCACGATTGGCTAAGGTTACTAACTTCCTGTGGGAGCTAGACAGTCTGGTAAAATATTTCTTTGACAAAAATGGAAAATGAGGATTTGAGGATTATGCAATATAGCAAGAGTAAACATTGTTTGAATTTTAAATCTAAATTTTATATTCACCAACAATGTAGGTATATTGTGTTTATACTGCAATGTTGTGAATGCAAAAATTCATTAAATTATACACAAAAATGTAAAAAACATTGGACATGCAATGTCATGAATGCAAAAACTTGTTAAATCACACACAAGAATGCAAAAACATGGAACATTTTAGTTGAATTTTATATAGAGTGTCTCATATACAGCATGGTTCCTATTCCACCAATGTCTGTTGCTCTTCACTCTACATGAGACGTAGGGTACCAGGAGACTTCATACATCTAGTAGACGTATAAAGCAAAGTTTTATATGTACACCTATATATAGGCAGTGAATGTACCACTTGTAGTATAAAAATAATTTTAATATTCCAGACGGATCAGCCGAAAGAAATGACGGAAGAAACGCGAGTCCTGGATGGCATAGAGAAAGTCCTGGAATCTCTGACGGAAAAGGCAACCAGTTGATAATGGAATTACATTCGGCATGGGTTTATGAACTATTACTTCAAATATAATTTAGACAGATGAGTTCAGGTGTCATGTATTTATGTGTTTATGTACTGTCATATTCCATAAGAAGGGTGCAATTTTTGCAATTAAAATTATGTGAACATTTTAATTTTGTGACATAAATAACTTAATATATGTGTATAGATACAAAATAAATATTGACGTCTTGATGTGTTGGTATTAATTAAGAGACACTAAATTAATTAAAAGTTATAGTTGGAGAAAAAAAATGTATACAGTGACTCAGCTAGGCACCGTCCTCAGGACATTTGCCCACCTATTTCTCAAATTATCCTGATGAACTTTATCAAAATTAGTATAGTTATTAAAGAATGTCCTGAAGAAATTTTGATAAAATTGGCAATTGTCCTGAAGATTTCTAAGTCTAGATGAAACACTGGTATATGATTAGCTCAACTAGCTTGTCCATGTGAGCTGTTGTCATTACTTTGTTTCTGTAGTTGTCTGTAAGGGTAACTCCATATTGTTTTTGTTGCTTATGGATATTTATTGGCAAAGAAGAAGGAAATATCAGAATTTATCTGTTATACATTTTTACTTCACTATGAAATAAAGACTTGATAAGGGTCCGGGTGGCTCAATGAGTTAGGATGTTGGATTACCTAACAACTCATACAAGGATATCACCAATGCGGTGTGGGTTCGCGCCAGGCTTTGTAATTTACAAAAAAAAAGGTGCACTCGATTCGCAGTCGCAAGTGATAGTTTACCAGTTGCTTGCCCATGGTCGGTGGTTCTCTCCGGGTACTCCGACTACTTCCACCACTAAAGCTGGTCGCCATGATTAAAACACCAAAAATCCTAAACACTTGATGCAATTCATAATGTTGTAACAGAATTTGTTTGAAATCATGATCGTATGGATTAATAATTACTGTGCAATTGTAAAGCAAAATTATGTCCTATGAAATTATGTCCTCCAGGACAATATTTCATGATTATATTGTCATGGAATTTTGTCTTATCTATGATATTTTGTCCTTTATTTGGACAGTATAATATCATCTTAGAGGACAATATATCATAGTGAAACTGTTTCATAACAAAGGGAGATAATTCTAATTCTAATTAAAAAAAGTATAGTATAAATATGTGAAACTTAAAAATATCATATATCCAGTTGATGTAGGACATTATTTCACAGTTAAATAATGTCCAGTAAGAATGGACAATATCTCATGATATAGGACACAATTTCATTATGAAATAATGTCCATGGACAATATTTCATATGATATTTTGTCTGGAGGACACTATTTTATTTTACACAATCAGTGCCTATCACAAGTTGTGAGTTCGAACCCCATTCATGGTGAGCTGCACTTGATACAACATTATGTGATAAAGTTTGTCAGTGACTTGTGACAGGGGAAGGTTTTTTCATGGTACTCCGGTTTTCATGGTTTCCTCCAGCAATAAAACTGATTGTGGGTATTTAATGTCTCTGTCAACAGTATTTCAGTTATATAGAGAAGGTTAGTTTTATTGGTGGAGGAAACCGCTAGTTTCCGGGGGAAAACCCACAGACTTGCCACAATTTTGATCAAAAACAAAAAAATTAATAGCTATTTAGTTAAGTTGTATAGCATTCAAACAGTCAATTAAAAATAGATGAATAAAATTTGATTGCTTCTAAAATTGAACATTTTAATATATGCTAGTCTTCATTTTTTTATTGGTTTTTTTTATATGAGAAGCATCCAATCAAAAACTAAACCATAAAATACAGCTAAGAAAATTGTGAAGATACCAAAGGGGTAATCAGAGGCTGTAAATCAAAGGGCAGACAATACAATGTTGGGGAAAAAAGAAAACTAAAGATTGAGTAACTTGGGGAAGTCAGGTGCTCCGGAAGGGTACACAGTTCCTGCTTCACTAAGTTTGTCAGAGGTTGTGGATACAAGTAAACATAGAAAACAAACCAAATTAGGATGTTTATTTATATGCAGAATAAAAAAAAAATGAAACAATAATTTTATTGTCGCCCTTTGAAAAAAATAATGTTTTTCATTCAACAACAAATAAAAATTGCACACATATTATTTTCTGAGTCTATAGCTATATCGTTGTTCGTCTGACGATACAACCAGTGGTTTCAGTGGAATAGCTTTAGTTCTTAAGGACTGATCCTTCTGAATTTCAAAATCAATGATCCCACAGAATAAATCTTGGGATTGATTAGCTAATCTTTTTGTGTTGTCATAATATGTTTCTTTACTTTCTGAGTTCCGCATGTGATGTCCGTTACGATTTCTGCATAAAAACGATGTTCGGTTCGTATTTACCTCCAGTTGTTTGTAGGAAGGCTCATGTCTTATTTACATGATTTGTATTTGTTTACCTATAGTGGTGTCCAACACATATTGTGTTGTGTTTTTATTTTGTTTTCGTTTGGTGTACCATATGTTGCCAGTTTCTCTGGATTGTCCTTTTTTGATTGCACCTTGGGAATTCTCTTAACGTTTATTTGCAGGGAATTAAATAATTGTCCTACCCTTTTCTTAATAAGGGGTGCTTACATGTGGATCCTTTATATTTTAATCAATTTTTATGATAATGTTTTTACTCTTCCTTACATTATTTTTATGCAGTAGAATAGTATGCCAACAGGGGAGGGAGGTTAGGTTATGGTGTTTAACGCCATTTTCAGCAGTATGACCTTACTGTTTTCAATATAAAATGCGATCAAAATGGGTCCAACACCCATAATTTTTAACTAATGATTAAGTTCAATCATTAGTTTTCTGTGTAGCGTTTTACAGATAATTGTTTTTCTCTTGGTCATTGTATTGTCTGCTTTCATATACAGTTTCTGATTATCCCTTATGGTATCTTTAAACCTTTCTTTTGAAATTTCATGACTGCAATTTTTCAAGCAGAGTTGACACAAATCTTACGATTTCAAATATAAAATTGGTCAGAGTGGGCAAAGAGGGACAATCGCACGAAATGATAAGTTTTTATTATCTCACCTTAACGGTCATGTCAGATTTTTCCATCACTTGGCATTCTTGGTCATCAGTCAACAAGTTTTGAAAAATCTCCTCTGAAATCATTGGGACAATGGTTAGCAAACTTGGCCTGGATCACCACTAGGGAATCTTATTTCAAAATGATGTAGTATTATTTCTATTAAAGAGGTGACCTGCGGGTCATGGACTCGATCAAAATGATTGGAGAGATGAAGAATGCAAATAAAGATATTTCTTTATGTAGATATACTTGCACATCTTATCTATACATTGATGCCGCCTATCACACAACATGGCTGCTGTTACTATAAATAGAACATAGAGGATAAAACATTTCTACAGATCCAATAAAATTACATTTTCTCAACACACGAGCTGAAATGTGAACAGTATTTCCATTTTCATGAAAGGTTTGACATGTTAAGGGTATTGCTAAAGCAGTACATTTTGCTGAGAATATACATATTGGGCAAATTTTGTACTTCTTACTTCGGAGATAAGAGGAGACCCATAAAGAACGAATTCCCAATATGTTTAATTTTTACATTAAGACCGATTTTAATGTGTTAAAATTAAACATAAATTCGATTTTAATGGGTTAAAATTAAACATAAATCCGAATTTAATGGGATACAATTAAAACATTGGAATCAATGTGAAACTGAATAAATTAATAACTTGGTTGAACATAATGTACTGACAAAACCAGATGAGCAATAAAGTCTCTATATACATGATTTATTCTACCAGAAAATCATAGAATAAATAAAGAATAAATACAACATCCCCATAACAGACTAGTCCTACAATACAATTAGAAAACCGTAGAAATGGAGACAAAATTAAAACACACACACACACACATGTACACGACCACTCACTTTCCTGGCTTGATACAAGCATTTCAATAAAAAGTTAGAGAGGGGTATTTTAGTTTTATGAGACCAAGCATCCCTTCTTTGTGAAATGATGCGGTCATTCAAGTCTATTCCATATATAAGTAAAATGCCAGGACTCACATATAGCTAGGTGAGTATCGTTGTTATAGGAAGAGCTTGAAGATATCAAAGGTGTAATCATAATCCGTAAAACAAAGAACAGACAACACAATGGCTAAAAGATATCAAAGGTGTAATCATAATCCGTAAAACAAAGAACAGACAACACAATGGCTAAAAGATATCAAAGGTGTAATCAGAATCCGTAAATCAAAGGACAAACTCCAAAATGGTCAAAAGAAAAAAGACAAGTTACAAAAAAAAAACCGATATACAAAACAATACACAGAAAACTTAAGATCGAGCAACACGATCCCCATTAAAACCCGAGGATGAACTCACATTCTAACCTTGAACATTTTACAATTATTGACTTGGGAATCGGTATGCCTAATTACCAAATCGGACCAAATCGGGCCAAATCGGACCAAAACATACTAAATCGGAACAAATAGAATCAATAAGGCACGAAATCAGTAACTAAAATACCAGATCGGATCACATATAAGCAATGAAAATAGTTGCAAGTACAGTGAATATGCTATTTTTGCTTGCCAATAAATGTATGTTTATTTTATTTTATCTTATTTTGTTCTTTGTTTATATTTAATGTATGGGAAATTTAGGAAATACAACCCTGTCCTTTTTATAAAGGCCATTTATTGTGAACGTATTTAAAAACACTGTTTTCATACTGTTTAAAATTTGATTTCACGTAGATGTCACCTTCAGCTTTTATTATTTTACAATAGTAGGGTTTCACGCCTAATATTTAGTTTGATTGTATAATCATTATCTGACAATTAATCAAATTACTGATAATTAACTTGACCCGTTATTTTCCCACTTAACGATTGCAACTGGCAATGAATTAATAAAGGCAAGTAGATGACACCTTTTTGATAAATGTCAGCAATAAAGTACCATTCGATGCACAGCATTAGTTGTCATATACTTATCTCATTGTATGAAATGATTTGACATGTATAACACAAATACAATTTATTATGGGAATACGTCAATGAATGGTCCATTCTTTGAAATAATACACAACATTATTTTTTCAATTGTGTAAGTAATCGGTTGTATGATGACAGATCATGTGTACCTGTAATTGAATAATTTTCAAATTCCGAATACAAGAATTCGACCACAGTCGTATGCATTTTAGTCATAAATAGATTGATTGATTTGATTTGATTTTTGGTGTTTAACGCCACTTTCAACAATATTTCAGCTATATCATGGCGACCAGTTTTAGTGGTGGAGGAAGCCGGAGTACTCGGAGAGAACCACCGACCATGGGCAAGCAACTGGTAAACTTTATCACTTACGGCCGCGAGTCGAGTGCACCCTTTTTTGTAATTTACAAAGCCGGGCGCGAACCCACGCCGTATTGGTGAGAGACTTTTATTCATACATGTTGGGGTTATATAACCCCAACATCTAAATTTTCACTATTTTTCTCTATTTATGACTAAAATTCAGACGACTGTGATTCGACCATCATGATTGTTAGACATTTCCAAGGCAGTCTGTCAAGCAACTCCTGATTTCCCGGATTATTCTCGAGTTTTCCTTGTTTTGAGCAGTTCCTGATCTTTTCACTTATACCTATTATACTTCAGAAAATATCTGACCAAATATATACATGTAGATGAACACTTAATTTTCCACCAAGGCGTAAAAAACAAACAGAAAAAAAGGTATGAATCATGACACTGCAGTATCACAATCAACAATTTGAAATAATAAGTTTCTAAAACTTTTTCCTGTTTGTATGATATATAAATATCCAATTTGATTCCGATTTGGTACATAGGTTGGTCCGATTTGGTTCCGTTTTGGTCCGAATTGGTCCGATTTGGTATTTAGGCGGACCCCTTTGGAATAGGTTGCTATCTGGATTTATCAACCTGAAAAAAAATGTAATATTCACCAAGTGCTTCGTGTTTAGATAATGCTACGATCCACGTAAAATAGAATATGACAATTACTCATAATGGGAGCTGTAATAAGCACTCGC
>MJUT01015557.1:43516-64575 GCA_002080005.1 Gigantidas platifrons | reverse complement strand
AAGTGTTCGCCTTACCGCGATAAGATGATACTTTGGAATGACAAAATGAGATTCAATACTAATTTGATAATAGATATGTTCAAACAGGCATCAGAAAGAATTATTGAGCTAATTTCTGACGTTTTAAAGAAGATGGAAAGATCAAATTTGAAAATGATCGCTCTAGTTGGTGGATTTTCTGGTTGCAAAATTCTTCAAGACAAAATAAAATCCTTCTTTCCAAACCACCGTGTGATAGTTCCAGAAGACACAGAGTTAGCGGTTTTAAAAGGAGCAGTTTTATTCGGACATAAACCCGACTACATAGTGGCCAGAATAGCAAGATATAATTACGGTGTTGAATGCCAAACGCATTTTAATCCAGACATCCACGAACCAAGTCGGTGTATTGTAGTAAATGGAAAGAAAAAGTGTAGGAATATCTTTGGCATTTACATAAAAACAGGATCTGTTGTGGAGCTAGGAGCTAAAATCACTGGTAGATACAGTACAGATCCATTTCAAAGTAGAGTAGCATTTAGTATATTTCAGTCAACAATAGAGTGTCCACAATATACAGATGTAGAAGGTTGTACAGCATTAGGAACCTTAAAAGTTTACATACAAGACCCATCTGAAGACATACGTTATTCTCGTGTAAATATGACTGTTGGCAACACTGAACTTAAAGTCACTGCATTCGATGAAATGTTTGGTGTCGAATGCGCAACAATCTTAGATTTAATTTGAATCATATGCTTAGCATTCATATGTTAGTTTTACATACTAACGAGAGGACGTCAACTCGATGTGTAAAATGCCTTCATAGGAAATACTACCATTAATATTTATGGGGGTAATGATGCACTTCTGGTATATTAGTGTTCTGAAAATATATGTGTTGAACTCATAATTGATTTCCACATAAAGTCGTTGATTTATAGCTATATCAATTTTGTGTTTGCCTCGTTAAAACAATGTGTTGGAAATATATGATAATAATATCAATACATAATATTTGCCATATCGTCCCGGCTATCATCTGTCGATCCATATCAACCCGAGCGAGACGTAATCGAGAACTGATATGATAGTCTCGGGATGATTCCCGGGTTGATATGGAAAAGACAATGTATTAATCTGTATATAATAACTGCGATTGACTTTGCATATAATTATTTTATATATGTGCTAGAAGTTCTGTGTAGATAATACATATGTGGTATTAATTTCGTGATTAATATTTTTTCTTTACCACAAATCCCAGTAAATATATGTTTCTGTGTTTATTATGGATTTGATGTAATTTAACTATTTGATTAATTTCTTCAATATGCAAAACACATATTCATGCTTATCTAATAAATTAAAATGTCAGTATTTTCTGTTAATTTCAGCAGCAAATGACCAGGAACAATTTACAAGTTCATAATTATATTACAGCGTTTTCCTTATATAAAATTAAATGACAACGATTTTTCTCTATGGAAATTCAAAAATAAAATTTCCACTGGGAAGAAACAAATCGCCTTTTGGCCAACACAAGGAAAACGGAAATAGAAGAATAGTAACTCAATCAGAAGTGCCATCTTATCCCGGATGCTGTTTACAGTGTTTTTGAATATTTGAATAAGCTTTCGGAAAGGTCAGTTTGTCTATGTTCTACAGAGAGGGTAAATACGCATTACACATAACAGATAATGCTCACATATTTCTTGGGATTTTTCATTAGCACAGAAATATCTAGTTTCTATAGAGGACAATTCAGGGAATAGTCTATCCAAGTTTCCTTTTGAAAGGTTGTTATAAATATATTTCAAAGCATGTTTTTATAAGGTCTTATGTTATTGTTTGTCCTGTTGTGGAGGCCATATTGGATTACAGGCACAAACTGTGTCAGGAACAATCCAATAATCATGTACATACAATTTGGATTCAAACGTTCTAGTTTATCATCTTTTTTGTTCATGTTGTCCTTTTCCCATTGGGACCTATGCTACACTAATCCCTCCGGTGGCGGACAGTTTGGATTTCCAATAAATTATTGTACATTTTGCAGAGGACCATTTAAGGTATATTCCATCAGAATTTACGTTTAAATGGTCTATGTGGTCCGCACACGATTACGGCGTTCTCTTACGTTTCCTTAATTAAAAATATTCCCATAGGAACATATTTAAGACGAGTTTGAAGATACCAAAGGGTCACCAGAATCCGTAAATAGAAGAAGGACACACAACACAATGACCAAAGGAAAAGGACAAAAGGGCAAACAAACAACGATCTACAAAACACTACACATAAAACTAAAGATCGCGTAGCACGAACCCACTAAAAATAGAAATGTCAATTTTGCAAGTGATTATTCATGTGGACCTTGAGTTCAATAATGTTTGTAATTTCTGAGAAAACATGTTTTCATTAGCTTACGTGATCATTGCTCATACAAACTAAGGATCGAGTAACATGAACCCCACTAAAAACCGGTGACAAACTCAGATGCTCCGCAAGGGAAAGCAGTTCTTGCTCCACTAGTTACACCCGTCGTGTTATTCTAGTGATAAGGAATATTAAGTCATATTGGATATTAGACCCACATAAGAAACTTTGCAAGAGACCATTTAATGATTATTCATACATATGTTGAGTTCAATGATGTTTGTAGATACTGCAAAAAAAGGTTTTTATTAGCTTACCTGACCTAAAGGGTCGTTTGAAGTATTGCCATCACTTGACGTCCGTCGTCGTCATCCGTAAACTTTTACATATTAATCTTCTTCTCTAAATAATTAGCTGTACATTTGCTTTTGATGATGATTTTTTGCAATGCAATTTTGTAAAACAGTTCCTTTCAGAAACATGCATAACGTTATTATATAACTATTACCGTTTTAGACATAAAAGGGGTTGAAGGGGGAAGAGGGGTAAACAATTTTAACCTTTCAAATTTTCACCCAATTTTAATGCAGTTTTTATTGCAAAGTGTTCATCTTTAAGAGTTATTGATGAATCACATTTTTTTCAGACATTTTATTTCAAAAAGGGGTCTAAAAGGCACCACAATTCCGAAATTTTGCATACTAGAAAGGTACATAGAATTTTTATTTTGCATCTAATTTTGATGTGTTGTTTTGTGTTGAATGGATTGTGTAAAAAGCTTTTTGTAGTATGTCGATATTTTCCTCTATCTTCTACAGTGCAACGCGCATTTGTTTGATCAAAGTCATACTTTAATGGTTACAATTGAACTATGGATCCTATTTAATAAATGAATATGATGAAATTTCTTAAAAATCTATACTTTAATGAACATTGAACGCAAACTCGCATATGAATAATAAGATGAGCGATACAGGCTCTAGTGAGCGTTTAGTTTATTGTCCAATATTTTCATAAAAAACAACATACAACAAAAAAAGGCAGGTGTTGTTCCTACTTAAAAAAATACAACAAAAAAGTCAGGTGACCCGGAAGGATAAGCTGTTCCTGCTTCACTCATTTGTTTTCGATTGGTTTTGGTGACGAAAATACTAATGTACGACAACAAAGAGGGACGCAAAATGAAGATAATAGTCAATAGCTCACAGTGTCCGTGGTATCAGGTCACAGGCAAGCTTAATAAAAATATATGAGAGAACAAAGATTCAGAAGATCTATACCTCACATAGTTAAACTTTACGTATAGCTATTATCTACACCTTGTCGAACAAATATTCATTGACTTTGATTGATTCAGCAATTGTTGTTTAACGCCAAATGAGAAATTTTTCAACTAAATCACGGCGAGAACAAGTTACATTCGATGAGATGATAATGATTGCTGATTGAAACAAGCGTCCGTGGGTAGACATTTTACTCCACTCGGACACATTATTCTGATTCCGAACCAACCAGTCTTTGCTCTTTATCCTTAATGATGCGTGCTTAGGGGAGAAGCAAATAATACCAATTTGATAGTCTTAGGCTTGACCCGATCGGGACTCGAACCCACGATATACCACACTCAAGGCGAGAATGCTGACCATTACACCATCAATACGGTTTCATTGATTTTGAAAATGAAAATTTTTCACAATTTTGACAAATCAATCAATGGACATATGTACTTTCATGCAGGTACGACAGGGCTTTGAAATTCCTATTTCCCGTTACCAGAGGAAAGTGGACATTCATGCCGGGAAAGTTAAAAAAAGATTACGAAGCCCTGTATGGATCAGAATAACCAGACAAACAAAAATAGAAAAGTAAACACATGATTCTCTGCATGTTATGGGATTTAGATTCTTCATTTTCTTGTGGATTGTGCTTTTGATTGATAATGACGCTTTTCAAGAAGAGTTTGAAGATACCAAAGGGGTAATCAGAATACGTAAATCGAACAAGGACAGACACCACAATGGAAAAAATAAAAAGGGCAAAAGGACAAACCACGATTTAGAAAACATTACACTAAAAACTTAAGATCGAGAAACACGCACTCCACAAAGCTCGGGAATGGTAAACAGTTCCTGCTTCACTACTGTCACCTGTCGTGTTATGCTGGTTACAATTCCGGTAATAAGTCCTGAATGAGGAAAGGACCGGGAGGTGTTTGGTGGTTTCGACAATTGGAACATATTCGTGGTCATTTATGTTAAAACAATTGGATATATGGGTGTGTTCTTCATTTCTCCATAATTTCGAGTCATATTTTTTGTCAAGGTTAATTGTAAAGTCGTGAGTTCTTGCTTTAATTGTCAATATGACCAATAGTCGTACAAACTAAATAAAAATTCAAATTTAATAAACTAAGCAAATCTAAACAAACAAGAGAACAAAATGGAAAATGAAACGCAAAATGAACACAAAAAAATGTAACTCAATGAACGTATAAGCAAGACAAACTAAATATAATAGGAATAATTAAAATTAAATAAATATAATCAGTCTCTCATCACTAGATTATGAATATATAACTGACGGATATCACTTCCATAACTCACGGATATCACTTCCATAACTCACGGATATCACCTCCATAATTTCATTCTACTTCTGTATATTTACTGGTTCCGGGACTGACTTAACTGATCTTTTTGCACTAGTGATATTTCGGTCTACTCGACTTTTTAATTATTTAACTCCGAATCACCAACTAAATAACGCAAATTTCACCTTACGTATGTATCGCTCGCCATAGATACTGCATCCAAATTAGTATTGAGTAATCCGTTACACCGACGAATATACATGTATCACCGCCATTTCCACAGTATATAACTATCATCATCACGAACGGTACCAACAAACCCTTGAAAAACAAACAAAGAATCCCAAAAGTACTTACTTTATCATGACATGGTTAGATATGTTCGCTAAATGACCAATTCTGGACCGCGAGTATAAAATATATCCCAACAGCATAACTGACAATAAATATAGCAAAATTACCCGAGTGTTGTTCATAAAGCCTAGTAATATCCATGTCCTGAACTGAAAATTATAATATGCCACACTGCTTTGGAATAACACCAATCTATATATTCTGCACAATAAACATGCTACCACTTCAAATACCATGTACCGACTGACTATATATCTCACCTAAGCAATCACACTGCGCGATCACGAGATTCACGAATCTACCTGTTGGGTCTATTTGATTTGAAAACATCACCGGTGTTTAGGAAAAATAAACATGCACAAAAAAAATAGACTGAAGTTCGTTACATTAATGTACCAGATATTCGTGAGAAAGACACTTACATTGTTAATATCACATGTCAGCATGTTTATTGTTGGCACGCGGTCAACTATAGAATTGAGTAAGTGGGTATATGTCCTGAAGAATTGTCAGTCACAATTCCCAAAAATATAAAGTAAAAATAAAGGATGTGCTACAGCAGAAAGATATATACCCAAAGGTCTAAGGTATATAACAGTACCCGGAGAAAACCAACGACCTGTCGCAAGCCACTGACAAACTTTATCATATAATGTTGTATCGAGTACACCTCACAAGGCAGTAAAGGGACGACACGGACACAAAAATAACAACAATACTAGTATAAAAAGTACAGAAGAGCGAAAGCTCCGAAAATACGAATTTTAGAAAGCTTGACATCTCCTGTCTCATTAATAGCACCAGTCCTGGTATTACTATTCTCAAAAACATGTCTTAATTCTCAAAGTTAAGTCCTAATTCTCAAAGTCAAGTTATTATTCTCAAAGTCAGGTACTAAATCTCAAAGTCAGGTACAAATTCTCAAAGTTAGGTCCCAATTCTCAAAGTCCAGTTCTAATTATCAAAGTTAAATTATAATTCTCAAAGTCAGATCCTAATTCTCAAAGTGAAGTCCTAATTCTCAAAGTTAGGTCCTAATTCTAAAGTCAAATTATAATTCTGAAAATCAGGTCCTAATTCTGAAAATCAGGTCCTAATTCTCAAAGTCAGGTTCTAATTCTCAAAGTCCGGTCTTAATTCTCAAATTCAGGTCTTAATTCTCAAAGTAAAGTCATATATCTCAAAGTCAGGTCCTAATTCTCAAAGCCATGTCCTAATTCTCAAAGACAGGTTCTAATTCTCAAAGTCAAGTTCTAATTCTCAAAGTCAAGTTCTAATTCTAGAAGCCAGATTGTAAAATTAAATTGCTAAAAATAAATTACAATTATCATTATTTTTGTAGTACGTGCCTTTTTAGGGGAATAAACAAGTAATACTATCTTAGGGTCAAGATTCTTTATTTGTTACCATAATCAATAATAAATTGATATTTGACACTGAAATAATAGAATAAATAAATTAAATAACACATCAATTACAAAACTATCACAGACTTCATTCTAAAACATATTACACAATACAATGTGTTATAATTGTTAATTGTATCCCAATTTATCTTTCAACTAATTAGACATACTTTCTACTATTAAGTTTATGAACATAAGTTCTTGTTTTAAACAATGTAATTATAACTGTGTAACAATATAACTTGTTAATATTATACCAATAAATTACAATTGTCTGGTAACAATATAACTGACATATTTCTAAATTATACCCTTCTAATTATAAAAAACATGTATACAAGTATATCATATTCTGTGTATGTACTGTAATATTCAATTAATTACAAACATTATTGATTTAATACACAAGTTTTGTATGTATTCCAGATTTGGTTATATAGACAAATCTGCCAAGAGAGAATACTCTATATGCATTCTACAAAATTATATACTATCAATACAAGACAAAATCCTCTGTTCATAAAATACATAAACAATAAACGATGCTTACCACTTGTGGAGCGTGTTTTATTTGGTGGTAAAATAATGGTACAGGACTACATGATTACATTCTTATACATTACATTAGTTACATCAAGTCCTGCAAACCAAAATTACACATTTATAATAATAGGACTAAATGCTAGATACGATAACGTAACCTTCATTCCGTTTGTGCTCCATTTAGGGTTACGAATCGATCCCATTCAACTTATGGGAGCAGCACCCGGAGTGATTCACACCGGGTGGTTTTTTGTCCTAATTCCGTTGTAAGTGGTTGGAAAAATTAACGGGGGTAAAAGATAAATATATTTAGGTAAACCTTGAGGTGTTAAATAATCGCTGCAGCAATCCATGGTAGACTTATATCCATCTGAAAATTTGAATGCATGAAATCTTCTTTCTGTTCGACATTTTGTTTACAAGTTGCTAGTTCACGCGCACTTGCCTCGTTTTTGAGATATCCTTATTTGGATCAATTTTATAGTAAAATCGACTTTTTCATAGTAACAGTTTCCATATGTGGATAGGCTCCGCCCATCGCGAGAGTCTACGTAAGGTGCTATGGCGGACCAGTAACAATTTTCAAATACGAAACCGGTCTTGAAGCTAGAAACAGGGATTGTAACACTTATTTCGTATCTCCATTACTTAAAAATTGTTGGGAATAATAAGATATGACCAGATATGCAAAAAGAAAGTTGAAATATTCACGGAACGAAAATTTTAATTTGCTCCCATACGTTGAATAAGATCGATTCGTAACCCTAAATGGAGCACAAGCGGAATGAGGGTTACATTATCGTATCTAGACTAAATGCCAATACAAGTATACGTGTAACTATAAAAATACATATAAATACAATTCATATATTTGTGTCAATAAATATACAATGTACTTTTAAAAATACAATTAACATATTTATATTGCACTACGGTTTGGATTTCTCTGCTATAAGATCTACGGTTTGGATTTCTCTGCTATAAGATAGGGACCATATAACGGGTTATCCCGCATTAACAACTCCGCTTGTTTTTGTTGGGAGAATAAAACAAAATAATTTCCAGTTAAATGTCATTTATTAAATGACGTAAAAATAAATGACGTAATACAACTAAACTAACAAGCATAAAAACGTTAGTAAAATAAGGGAGTGAAGTAAAAACCAAGTATCAAATAAAAGTACAAAGTTGCTCATTGACACTTCACTCCCTTGCAAAATGTATAATTCCCCAAAACAAAAAGGGGTTGGCACTCAAAAAATGGCCCTAGTCTAAATAGCAAATATTAACAACATATAACAATGCCTCAAAATGAATGAGGTGGACTAGATGGGGAGGTGGTGGGAAAATAAACAAAAAGTTGTTGTAAATCAACAAGCGTGACTTTCCCCTTTAAGAAAATTCCATCAGCGAACACGTGATTTGAATGGATTAATTTCATTGGTTTAAAATACAAAATTTTAAATCAATGATTTAAAATTTATTTGATAAAAGAACTGTTATTCAAATAAGAAAAGTTTTAGTCTGAAAACTACAAAGTCTAAAAATAAATTATCTGTTCTTCTTTGATTGAACCTAACAAAAGGTAGATTGCGATGCAATCACCACTCTATGTAGTTGTAACTAAAACTGAATGAGAACCTAGGCAACATAAAATATTTTATTTAAAATAAAAGTGCATTAACGTAGCGAATTGAGCTACTGATTTGTTTACATCTGTATCCTGTCTGTTCAACTATGAATCGGACCAAGCGACAAAAGCTTTCTATCATTAAAATAATAGTGTGTAATTACACCGCTAATAACATTTAAAAAATACCGACCTAGATATAACTGAATTAAATACAATGCACTCATGTCTTTCACTCACTCAAATATTACGGACGTGCGACCAAAAAGGGGGGAAGGTTTAATCGGAAAATGTGATATCGTTATGAAATTTGTAAATGTGAATAAATAATTAGAAACAGTTAAAAGAAGTGCAACTTACAGTTATCAAGTGTTATTCTGTCTCAGTTGGTCATTTGTGTGGACAATTTTTAACAAGTCTTCTGTCTTATATATATCTACGACCAAGTCGCTCTATGTCCAGTGTTCGTCTGTCTAGCCTTGCACGAGGAAATTAACATTTCCCGCCAGACGAAAACAACCAATGAAATCCGTTTCAAATATAGCCCCCCATAATTATTTACATGAACTTTAGAGTAAAAGGTACTCACAGTAAAGTTAGAAATGTCTAAGGGTAAAACCCTTAATAAAATTACTCTGCAAAAGTTAAATAAATCGTTTGCAAATACTAGTATTAATTTTATTTATAAGAATAACAAACAATTAAATGTATACTAAATATGAATTTAATAAGTGATGAAAATATCACTCTGCTACATCCTCCCCTCTGTTGAAAAATGACTTCCATGTCATCAGAATGGTTCTCCCTCTTCTGAAAGCTGACGTCCTCGACAGTGCAAAATTAGGCGGTTCCCTTCATTATTTCCATGATGGTCCTGGCCAATTCCATCTCTAGTCCCTTGAACTTTCGTCCTTAGTTTCCTGTTTTAACAAATTCACCTTCATCATCCATTCTGGTAGAGTGGTAGCCTGTTTGGATATGACATAGTCCGAGAGGTACTGAGGTGGTCGTCTCTTCCTCTGTGGTCTATTCACTGGTGAATCTGGTTGTTGTTGCGGTGGTGTTGGTAGAACACGACGTTGTATTTGTCGTGGTGGTGGTGGTGTTGGTAACAATTTTGGAGTTGTGGGTACATCTGCTGTTTCCTCAAGTGATGTGTCCGTCAGTGCGCTGTCATCTGGTACATCAGAAGTGTGTTCTTCTGTGTCTTGACCAACCGCTTCTACAGTTATACCATCATCACTGACAGGGGTTGGTTCATCAGTATCATTCATGTCTGCTGAAGGTAGAGCGTCCTTTACAAAACTAGTGCCCTGTCCCCTATCAACTTCAACATGACCGTCATCAGTGATATTGATAGTTCTTGCCTGATTACTATCCACATGATGTGCATCACTGTTGGTGTTGTTCTGTGGCTCTTCATCAAGTCTATAAATCACATAATACTCCTGCTCCGACTCCTCATCCGATTCAAACTCAACTGTGTCTTCGTTGTTGTCGGGCTTTGTCGGTTTCTTCCTTGGCTTCCTATGTCGTTGCCGTTTGGGTGCAGGATTCATTCGGTTTCTCCGAATTCTCATCTTCCGGCAGGAATCCGATTGGCAGAAGGAGGTTTCTGTGCAATGCTCTCTTCCGTCCTTCTCCATTCTCTCGCTGAACCACATACACTGGGATGTCTCTGTTAGGTTGGCTAACAATCCTGTATGGTTCCTCTTCCCACTTGTCTGCGATCTTATGTTTCCCGTCGAAGGCAACTATTCTAACTAGTACTCTGTCGCCGGGTTGCAGAATGGCTCCTCGTACTTTCTTGTCGTATCCAGATTTCTGTCGTTCTTGTGCTGTTCTAACTGATCTGGATGCAAGTTCATATGCCTTCTTCAATCTCTCTTTCATGGTCTTGACGTACTTTGTAGATGGTTCTTTCTTTCCCTCAACTTCTAAACCAAAGGCGATGTCAACCGGTAATCTAGATGTTCTACCAAACATCAGGAAGTACGGGGAAAATCCAGTCGTCGTTTGTCGAGTACAGTTATACGCATGGACGAGTCCAGCAACATGCGACTTCTAGTCCTTCTTTTGATTCGAGTCTAAGGTACCAAGCATGTTGAGTAGCGTTCGGTTGAAACGTTCTGTCATGCCGTTCCCCATAGGATGGTAAGGTGTGGTTCTCGACTTCTCCATTCCGGTGATGTGACATAGCTCTTTGATAATCTTCGATTCAAAGTTGGCCCCTTGGTCGGAATGGATTCTTTTTGGCAAAGCATAATGTACGACGAAGTTATTGAAGAAGGCGTCTGCAGTGGTCTTTGCAGTCTGGTTTCTTGTTGGAATAGCTATGGCATACCGTGTAAAATGGTCGGTTATGACAAGGATGTTCTCATATCCGCCTTTGGATCTCTCAAGTGATAGATAATCCATGCATACCAATTCCAGTGGTTGAGATGACTCGATGTTAATAAGTGCTGCTCTCTCGTTGGTTGGTTTCTTTCTATGTATGCAGCTGTTACAGTTGGTAATCCACGTTTCGACATCTCTAGTCATACCATACCATACAAAGCGATCTTTGACGAGTGATAGTGTCTTGTCGCGGCCCTGATGTCCCATATCATCATGAAGTGAAGTCATGACCGTAACAATACAGGTCTCTGGAAGGACAAGTTGTCTAACTAATTCGCCGTTGGTGTTGATCACTCTATATAGTACTCCATCAATCAGTTTGAACTTCTCGAAGTTGTTGATGAACCATGTGTTGAGTGGATATCTTTCAAGTTGTTCTTTCGTTGGCTTTCGATGTTCCTCTATCCAATATACCCATTCTTGCATAGTATTGTCTCTTGTCTGTTCAGCATTGACATCTGTCAGATGTCTGTTTGCCAAAGGTGGTTCATCAGCTGCATTGACAGACAACGACAAACACGGTACATAGGGTTGAACATGTTGTAAGTTACAGATGGCTTTTACAGATTCTGTGCTGATATTGGAAACGTTTTTTCCAAGTAGTCCTGGTAATCTGGAGAGGCCATCAGCGTCAGCGTTGTTACTTCCTGGTCTGTACATGATACTGAAGTTGTATGATGCCAGGGCTGCAATCCAACGATGACCAGTGTCATCTAGTTTGGCTGATGTAAGTATATATGTCAACGGGTTGTTGTCAGTTAGTAGAGTGAATGTGTTCCCGTAGAGATAGTCATGGTACTTTTCAGTGACAGCCCATTTCAAAGCTAGAAATTCTAGTTTGTGTACTGGGTAGTTCTTCTCTGATTTACTAAGTCCTCTGCTTGCATATGCTATCACTCTTTTCTGGTTATATTGTTCTTGATACAGTACAGCTCCAAGTCCGAGCATGGATGCATCAGTATGGAGTTCAAATGGCTTGTTGTACTGTGGAAATCCAAGTATTGGTGGCTTCTGTAGTTGTCTCTTTAGTTGTTGGAATGCGTTTTCCGGTTGTTGACCCCAGATCCATGATGTTGTAGTGGGTGACTTGGCTTTACATCTCGTTTTCTTCTTTGGTACTGGCATCAAGTCTGTCAGTGGCCTAGCTATCTTCGAAAAGTCATTAACAAACTTTCGGTAGTAACCGACGAATCCAAGAAATTGTCGAACTTCTTCTGGTGTATTAGGACGTGGCCAATTACTGACTTTTTCGATTTTAGCTGGATCAGCTTCAATGCCATCTTTCGAGACTATGTGGCCAATGTACTTCACTTTCTCCTGGAAGAACGTGCATTTCATTGGTGAGAGTTTCAAGCCGCTTTCACGTATTCGCTGTAATACACTTTGTATTTTATCAAGGTGTTCTTCGTAGGTTTTGGAGAAGATAATTAGACCGTCTAGGTAAATGAAGCAGATGTCTAGGTGTAAGTCTCCAATTACCTCTTCCATGAGCCCCTGGTATGTCGCAGGGCTATTCACTAGGCCAAAGGGTAGGCGGTTGAATTCGTAGAATCCTAGAGGTCCTACCGTCAAGGCTGTCCTCTGCTTGTGCGATTCTTCTACTTCTACTTGATGATAACCGGATTTCATATCTAATACTGTATAATAATGGTTTCCACCAAGTGCATCAAGTATATCTTCACTCCTTGGTAAGGCGTAGGCATCTTTTATGGTATTTGTGTTCAGCTGCCGATAGTCAATGCACATTCTCAACTTTCCATCTTTGTTTCGGCATAAAACGACATTTGACGACCAAGGTGAGTGGGAACGACGGATTATTCCTGCTGCAAGTAGCTGTCGTAAGTGGTCCCTAACTTCGTTGAACATCGCTGGTGGAATACGTCGATGCCGTTGCTTGAATGGTGTGTTCTCAACCAAGTCAATGTGATGACGAACTGCTGTTGTGTGTCCTATATCCGTGTCTGATGTGCTGAACACGTCTCTGAACTGTTGAAGTAATATTTTTCCTTCTTTCAGTTGTTCGTTACTGAGGTCAGTTGGTAATGTGACATTGTGCAGAACATCAGAGCTGGTATCTTCAGGTAAGTCAATGTCAGCTACCGAAACTGGTTGAAGTTCACACAAGATGGCATTTGGTGAAACGGTGATGGTTCTGGTAGTGACATTGCTTATGTGGACTGGAACTAGTTGATTGCTTCGATACTGGTATGACACAAGGGATGGTGCAATGTCTAAGTCATCAGAGATCGCTGCTTTGTCCGTATGTTGAATCATACAACAAACAGGTTGGTATGGTAATTCCTGAGCCGTGTATCCTTGTAACGTGACATCCCTGTTTGGTGGTATCCGTATGTTCTTCTTCTCTGCACACTTAATGACTGCCAGTTTATAAGATCTTTTGTGCAGTTCTTTCTCCCTTAGTAGTAGGCAACGGAATGTCAGGTACCATGGCGTAAATAAATCTGCTTCCTGTAGGAATCTGACCCCGAAGCGTTGCTTTACATCATCCATTGCTACCTTTATTGTATATTGTATATAGTATGTATATGGAGAAGACAATACTAAGTTGAAAAACGCGTGTCTGATCCTTTTGTCATTATTTAGACAATAAAATATGTTTAAATTAAATAACATTTAGTACGTTGGTGCCAATCAGCAAAGGTACGCTGCTGTTGTACGCGCTGTCTGGTACAACTAAAAGTAGACAATGTTGAGGTCTATCTGAAGTTGAAGTTCCTGGTAGCTCTAAGTCGACTGTGATGTAACCTAGGTATGGCATTTCTTCTCCGTTAGCACATTCGATATGTAGTATACGGGTAAGTGTCTGGATAGGTTGGTTAGCGAGGTACTGCAGATAGAAAGATTCGCTTATAGTACTAACTGTAGAACCAGTATCAAAGAGGGCTGAAGCAGTAATTCCATTGACCTTTATAGTTACTTCGTTGGGACTTCCCAAAAGTCCAGTAGTTTCTCTAGTTGACTGCTGTTGGTAGGCGTATGTTCAATCTTCAGCGTGCATCTGCTGAAAGTTGTAGGCCTGTCTGGAGTGATACATCCTAACTTGACATCCAATACTTCTACTTCTACTTCTACCATACTGTGACCACCGTCATCTGGCTGACTATTCTGTCACTTTAGGTGTGCGCATGTGATAAGTTAAATCGGTGCTATGTGTCCTGGTTCACCACAACGAAAACATATGATAGGTTCATAGTCGTGATGAGTGTGAGTCGGGCCAGATGGATAAGTATGAGTCGGAGCAGGTGGGTGATAATACGAGTAATCAGGATCAGCTGATTCATTGTCATCCCAGTAAGGTCGCTGTTTACGTTTTCGGTGTCGGCGTCGACGTTTCCTCTGCGAACCATACTGTTCGGGTAAGTGATCTTCCATAGGATCCATTTGATACGAAATAGACAAGTAACCTAAAATTGATTTAAAACATGCCTAGGAAACAATTTTTACTAACCTTTTTGAAGTGTCGATGATGGCTAACTGAAACAAAAATAAACCTAAAAGAGAAACAAATATTCTACAACAGAAATAAAGTTATGAAATTCTGAAACGTCTTTCTGGAATAAACAACTAAATTAGTTATCAAGAAAATCACTGTATGCTTAATAAGTTTTTATTTTTAAAATCAATATCAGTTAAACAAAGTTTCTGAGTGCAGAAGCAATTATACAGATGTAACTACTACACCTGAAAGTAAGGTATGCTAAACAACATGCACATGCACATATATAAGCTAAACAGTTGTGCAACAAGTAATTGATTACACAATTCAATTGCAATCAGCAATGTACAAATATGTAAAGTATAATCATGTAAATCACAATATTCAAGTATCAAGTTTCAACGCTAGGTTTTATGGCATAAAACCTTTTCCAAAAGTGAAGCAATGCTTCCTGAGTAAAGTTACTCAAAAGTAAACAAAATGTTGAAAACAATTAGTCAAAATTCCCCTTCAGTTTCAAGTTTCAAAATTCCACTGACTAAAAACAAACTGCTGGTCACAGGTCACAAACAAATACAAACTCTGTTGTATCAGTCAAAGTCTACTATACCTGATAATAAACAACGAATTACAGTCAGTCACAACAGAAGAATGCAATATTACAGCCTGTCAATAAATCAATCAGAGCTGAACTAAGTCACAATCAACAGGTGATACCTCGCAGTCACAATCACAAATACAACTATGTCAAGTACTAATCAATGATCAATTACACGTCTGGTATGTCACATATGTCAAGTCTTATTAAGTCTAACAGATTAATTGCAAATATGAAATATTAGTATTGACGTGAAAACAAAATACTCTTATACCAAAAAATCTACATTCACACTAAATCATAGATCACAAAAATATATATACATTCAGTTCTACAACTATATAAGTTCAATACCACCACTATATAACTACTGGGATTGTCAGTATAATAGTCCCAGATAACTACCATTAAAAAATTCACAAAAAAAATCTAAATTGAAATAAAATTGATCAAAAATCAATCATCAAGTTACAATATTATACTACACAAGTATAACTAGCTTTCAACTATAGAAAATATGTTTCAATTTTACTATACTGAATACTCTGTCATATACAACTGAGAATACTATATCAACACTCAATTGGTTATTAACTACAATAAAGTATAAAGTAATTCAATGCAAAGTCAACGTATAACCAATGTAGGCAAATAATATACATGTAAATAAAATTTAAAAATAATTAAAAATGACAAGTACAAAATCAAATAAGCATTATGTCTATGTATGTGTATCACATCATAATGTAAGGTACTATATACTATAACTGTATACAAACTACAACAAAAATTTAAGTGTATGTGTTTAACTTTAAAGACGAAAATGTCTAAGTATAAACGTGTATGTTCACAATTAGTACCAATGTACCAAATTTAAATGTAAATGTAAACTGAAATGTTTAAGTGTAGGGGTACACCAATATAACAACAGGTGTATCAATCAACGATGATTGAAGCCAATGGCTGTGTGTCACTATACCTAGTGAATGTACAAAAATGAAAAAAATCAAAAGTGTTTTCAAATGTCAATGTTTAAGTGTATGTAAATGAAATGTGTAAGTGTCGAAGCAAATTTTCAAAGTATGAAAACAAATAATGTATACAGATTATAATATATATATAATAAATAACTTACCGTACAAAAAAAAAGTTCCAAATATTCCTATGTGATATATGTATGTCCACACACACACAAAATGATTAAACTAAAACATAAAATTTATAGTAAGATTTTGAAAAGAAAATCAAAAAGTTTAAGTTACAAAAGTAACTTCCGATACTACGGAATCTTCAAAGACGATTATTGTCAAACACAAACATAAGCACGTGGTCATCAAAGAATGCAAACATCAACACGTGGTCATCACTAGAAAGGTAAACTAACACTGGTAACATGTGACATCTGATTGGTTTCCTGTTATGTTCCATCATTTCAAAATACGTGGGCGCCATTTGTAGTACGTGCCTTTTTAGGGGCATAGACAAGTAATACTATCTTAGGGTCAATATTCTTTATTTGTTACCACAATCAATAATATATTGTTATTGTATATAAGTTTGCAACTGTATTGAGACTTAAGTTGAAATGATGCAACTGTTGATTTTTTAACCATCAATTAATAGTTGTATTGAAGACCGGTATATCGGTAATTTGTTAAGTAATAATTGTGGTAAGTAAAATAAAAACAAACGATTTGATTTGGCTGCTTATATGTCATGGCATTTAATTACTTCAACAACACATATTGTCAACAAATAACAACAAGTCGGCGATGGATCACTGAAGGGTATACCAATCAGTGTAACTAAACAAACTGCTTGGACCAACCAGAGTAGCAAAGTTGATAAATTTCGCCATATTCCACATCAACTAGTTGTCGCCATGACGAGTAATGTTGACTTTCACAATTCTATATATCCTTTAGTCCTTTCACCAAACTGCAAAATAAAATAAAGACAGCAGAAATCATGTTTAAACGGGAGGGGAAGGGTGTGGTTTTGTGTCCTCAATCCTTCGTATCTCCTTTGCAACTGAATATCCTACACGGAAACACTCGTTTTAAAGGTCTGTTCGACTTAAGAAGTACAAAAAGCCCGTGCTGCAGTTTGGCGGCGAATTAGGCATTATATAAACAGATGTCTATACATAGTATATTTAAATGTTGGCGTTATATAAGTTTAGACTTGTTAATCGGTATAACGTAATACAATAAATGAATTTAATAATAAACTATTAAATTACATTATAAGTTTGCAACTGTATTGAGACTTAAGTTGAAATGATGCAACTGTTGATTTTTTAACCATCAATTAATAGTTGTATTGAAGACCGATATATCGGTAATTTGTTAAGTAATAATTGTGGTAAGTAAAATAAAAACAAACGATTTGATTTGGCTGCTTATATGTCATGGCATTTAATTACTTCAACAACACATATTGTCAACAAATAACAACAAGTTGACGATGGATCACTGAAGGGTATACCAATCAGTGTAACTAAACAAACTGCTTGGGCCAACCAGAGCAGCAAAGTTGATAAATTTCGCCAAATTAGCATGGCAAATGTTATTTGCCATGCTAATCAGCCAAACAATTTATCGAAAGCATTGACATATAAGCATAACTATTTCTTTACAATTCAATATACCAACTATTCATTTCAATTTCCAAATTTAATTCAATAAATTCACATTATACATCTTTTAAATATCAACTTCAACAACATGTTCAACATTTATATCATCATCATCATCAATATATACATAATCAAAATCGATACTCATGTGCTCCATTGGATAAACATTACAATTTGGATATCTCAGAAATTGAAACAAGGCCTCTTGAATTGTATTAATAAATATATCATTTGCAATGAAAGATAAATGAACACCGTCATCATCGTATAAGGCTGAATATGAATCATCAAAATCAGGATGAGCTATAGCATAACCATTATTTTGTAATAAATATGTCCTTAAACCCCTGTTTAAACGTTTTCTTGTACGTTCCATAGCATCTGTATTATTTGAATAACGCCATGTACGCTTAGGCAAAATATTTGAATAAACAATCATTGATCCTGGTAACATTTTGCTAATAACATAAACAGCAAATTTCAAATGAAAAAGTAATTTTCCACAAGGATCTATACCAATATCATTTCCACCACAATGTATTAGCACCAGTTTTGGAATTCCAAAGCAGTTTGTCATACTATGAACTATAGGTACTAACTCATCCCAACGCATACCAGAAATACCTGCCCATAAAACTGAATATCCCAGTACGTGTAATCCTAAGTTGTGTCCTGTAAACCTGGACTTGGATATGTTTTTCTGCATGCAAAATAATGGACGAACCCAAAATCCATATATATCTTGACGATGGTAATTCTGAAATAACAAGTGAATTACCAACCCTTTTCAAATGAATCAAATAATTGTGTCTATTCTTATATATCTTTTATAGGAATCCGATTTCCATCTACCCATAGTCATTATTTCGTCATCAGATTTACCCATTTTTGCTGCATGCGTTGCAGCCCCTATACGGAAAGAATGCGTGTTATAGTCATTCTCATTGTAACCTAAAAATCTCAGTGCCGATTTAAGAATACCAGTTACTTGATATCTAGTAACCTTCTCATGATTGAAATGACAAAAGAATGACCCGTTTATGCTTGGCCGAACTAATAAATATTGATGTAACTGATCATATAAAGACAGATTGACAAATTCAGAATTTAAAACAAGCTTGGTTTCTAAACCATATTGATCGGTTTTGGAAGATTTAATAGTAACCGCAACACTTTTGTCAGTATGATTCAATATAACATCACTTTTTTGTATAACATGAGAAGATTTACTCGATTCAACAGTTTCTCCAATTCTTAAAAAGGCACGAAATGCAAGGACAAAAACAGCTGAAAAAAGTTTGGCCTCGTATGTCGAATTGCATATTTGTGGAAGAATTCCGATTATATCAGCAAGTATCTTGATAGTTATTGGCCTTCTGATGTCAACACGCTTATATGTTTTAGACATACCTTTCAATAATTTTTTGACTATAAACGAGTCGGTACTGTCAGTAAGATTATTCATTTTCATTTTAAAACCAATAGCTGCAATATAAGATTTGGCAGTATTTGGCGAGTAGGAATTTGTTGCCAAATAAACAATAAAGTTTATTAGATGTGAAATGGGAACTGGCCAAACCTTTTCGAGGTCATAATTTTTTCTAAATTTTTCAAGTGATTTTTCAGCATTTGCATATACATTCCATGTGTTTTCAGATAAAGAATTTTCAATTAAATTGACAAAGTCGAGTTTAAAAGGCTCCAAAATTCCATGGGAACTGCAGTTGGAAAGGTATCTGCTTCCGGTGCCAATTCTTTGAATTTCTGAAATTGACCACGAGAAAGGGCATCAGCAACACAGTTATTGGCAGACGAAATATGAAAAGCTTTCAGATGGAAATGTCCCATCATTGACCTATAAACTATAAACCTCAACAAATTCATTACTCTTGGAGATTTTGATGACTTCGAGTTCAACACTAATAACTGCTAGGTTGTCAACATGAAAAGCAATTTTCTTTCTTTTAAATACACGATCCCATAAAAACACCGACAAAGCAATAGGAATCATTTCTAAGAAGGTAATATCTTTTAAAATATCACTCTGATACCACTCAACTGGCCACTGTAAAATAGACCATTTCCCAAATAAATAACACCCACATCCTTTTCCTATGCCACCAGCACTGTCAGTAAACAGCTGCATATCAAAATTAGACAGCCATGTATCATCAAGAATAAAAGATGTGCCGTTAAAATTTTCAACAAACATTTTCCATATCATCAAGTCATTAAATATTTCTTTTGTAATTCTGATGAAATGAAATGGCTTTTTTGCTTTTGATGTAGCCATGTATAAACGCCTACTAAACGCTCTGCCTGCTGGAATAGCCCTTGTGCAAAATGCAAGAACGCCACATAAAGACTGAAGTTTTTTCAATGTTACTTTTTTAGAAAAGGCAACTTCTCTAATCAGAACTAGTAGTTCTTTCAATTTCTTATCTGGGATTTTTACAGTCATCTCTTGAGTATCAATTGTCAAACCTAAATATTCCATGACACAAGTGGGGCCTTCCGTCTTTTCATCGGCAATTGGCACTTGTAATTTATTACATATATTTACAAAAGTAGTCATTAGTGACTGACAATCGTTTGAATTGGCCGTTCCGGAAAAAAAGAAATCATCAAGATAATGATCTAAATTTTCTGAGTTCGACTCTTTCGTCGTAAGCCAGTGCAAAAATGTAGAAAATGTTTCAAATGTTGAGCAACTGATTGAACAGCCCATTGGCATACATTTATCAATGAAATAATCAGAATCAATTTTGAAGCCCAATAAATTGAAGTCCCCAGGATAAACGGGCAGTAGTCGAAATGCTGATTTTATATCCATTTTTGCAATAAGTGCATTTTGGCCCAATTTCTCAACAATCGATATTGCTTTATCAAATGACGAGTATTGAACTGTTGAAAATTTTGTATCAATAAAATCATTTACACTATTAGATGGTGGATATGATAAATGAGTTATTAATCTATAACCGGAAGTCTTTTTTGGCACTATGCCTACTGGAGAACATCTAAGGTTCCATATAGGCCGTTTTGAAAATGGACCAGCTATTCTCCCATTTTGTATTTCATTTTCAAT
>MJUT01015557.1:30431-41773 GCA_002080005.1 Gigantidas platifrons | reverse complement strand
ATCATCATCATCAATATATACATAATCAAAATCGATACTCATGTGCTCCATTGGATAAACATTACAATTTGGATATCTCAGAAATTGAAACAAGGCCTCTTGAATTGTATTAATAAATATATCATTTGCAATGAAAGATAAATGAACACCGTCATCATCGTATAAGGCTGAATATGAATCATCAAAATCAGGATGAGCTATAGCATAACCATTATTTTGTAATAAATATGTCCTTAAACCCCTGTTTAAACGTTTTCTTGTACGTTCCATAGCATCTGTATTATTTGAATAACGCCATGTACGCCTAGGCAAAATATTTGAATAAACAACCATTGATCCTGGTAACATTTTGCTAATAACATAAACAGCAAATTTCAAATGAAAAAGTAATTTTCCACAAGGATCTATACCAATATCATTTCCACCACAATGTATTAGCACCACTTTTGGAATTCCAAAGCAGTTTGTCATACTATGAACTATAGGTACTAACTCATCCCAACGCATGCCCATAAAACTGAATATCCCAGTACGTGTAATCCTAAGTTGTGTCCTGTAAACCTGGACTTGATGTTTTTCTGCATGCAAAATAATGGACGAACCCAAAATCCATATATATCTTGACGATGGTAATTCTGAAATAACAAGTGAATTACCAACCCTTTTCAAATGAATCAAATAATTGTGTCTATTCTTATATATCTTTTATAGGAATCCGATTTCCATCTACCCATAGTCATTATTTCGTCACCAGATTTACCCATTTTTGCTGCATGCGTTGCAGCCCCTATACGGAAAGAATGCGTGTTATAGTCATTCTCATTGTAACCTAAAAATCTCAGTGCCGATTTAAGAATAACAGTTACTTGATATCTAGTAACCTTCTCATGATTGAAATGACAAAAGAATGACCCGTTTATGCTTGGCCGAACTAATAAATATTGATGTAACTGATCATATAAAGACAGATTGACAAATTCAGAATTTAAAATAAGCTTGGTTTCTAAACCATATTGATCGGTTTTGGAAGATTTAATAGTAACCGAAACACTTGTCAGTATGATTCAATATAACATCACTTTTTTTGTATAACATGAGAAGATTTACTCGATTCAACAGTTTCTCCAATTCTTAAAAAGGCACGAAATGCAAGGACAAAAACAGCTGAAAAAAGTTTGGCCTCGTATGTCGAATTGCATATTTGTGGAAGAATTCCGATTATATCAGCAAGTATCTTGATAGTTATTGGCCTTCTGATGTCAACACGCTTATATGTTTTAGACATACCTTTCAATAATTTTTTTGACTATAAACGAGTCGGTACTGTCAGTAAGATTATTCATTTTCATTTTAAAACCAATAGCTGCAATATAAGATTTGGCAGTATTTGGTGAGTAGGCATTTTTTGCCAAATAAACAATAAAGTTTATTATATGTGAAATGGCCAAACCTTTTCGAGGTCATAATTTTTTCTAAATTTTTCAAGTGATTTTTCAGCATTTGCATATACATTCCATGTGTTTTCAGATAAAGAATTTTCAATTAAATTGACAAAGTCGAGTTTAAAAGGCTCCAAAATTCCATGGGAACTGCAGTTGGAAAGGTATCTGCTTCCGGTGCCAATTCTTTGAATTTCTGAAATTGACCACGAGAAAGGGCATCCGCAACACAGTTATTGGCAGACGAAATATGAAAAGCTTTCAGATGGAAATGTCCCATCATTGACATATAAACTATAAACCTCAACAAATTCATTACTCTTGGAGATTTTGATGACTTCGAGTTCAACACTGTAACAACTGCTAGGTTGTCAACATGAAAAACAATTTTCTTTCTTTTAAATACACGATCCCATAAAAACACTGAAAAAGCAATAGGAATCATTTCTAAGAAGGTAATATCTTTTAAAATATCACTTCGATACCACTCAACTGGCCACTGTAAAATAGACCATTTCCCAAATAAATAACACCCACATCCTTTCCCTATGCCACCAACACTGTCAGTAAACAGTTGCATATCAAAATTAGACAGCCATGTATCATCAAGAATAAAAGATGTGCCGTTAAAATTTTCAACAAACATTTTCCATATCATCAAGTCATTAAATATTTCTTTTGTAATTCTGATGAAATGAAATGGCTTTTTTGCTTTTGATGTAGCCATGTATAAACGCCTACTAAACGCTCTGCCTGCTGGAATAGCCCTTGTGCAAAATGCAAGAACGCCACATAAAGACTGAAGTTTTTTCAATGTTACTTTTTTAGAAAAGGCAACTTCTCTAATCAGAACTAGTAGTTCTTTCAATTTCTTATCTGGGATTTTTACAGTCATCTCTTGAGTATCAATTGTCAAACCTAAATATTCCATGACACAGTCGGCAATTGGCACTTGTAATTTATTACATATATTTACAAAAGTAGTCATTAGTGACTGACAATCGTTTGAATTGGCCGTTCCGGCAAAAAAGAAATCATCAAGATAATGATCTAAATTTTCTGAGTTCGACTCTTTCGTCGTAAGCCAGTGCAAAAATGTAGAAAATGTTTCAAATGTTGAGCAACTGATTGAACAGCCCATTGGCATACATTTATCAATGAAATAATCAGAATCAATTTTGAAGCCCAATAAATTGAAGTCCCCAGGATAAACGGGCAGTAGTCGAAATGCTGATTTTATATCCATTTTTGCAATAAGTGCATTTTGGCCCAATTTCTCAACAATCGATATTGCTTTATCAAATGACGAGTATTGAACTGTTGAAAATTTTGTATCAATAAAATCATTTACACTATTAGATGGTGGATATGATAAATGAGTTATTAATTTATAACCGGAAGTCTTTTTTGGCACTATGCCTACTGGTGAACATCTAAGGTTCGATATAGGCCGTTTTGAAAATGGACCAGCTATTCTCCCATTTTGTATTTCATTTTCAATCTTATCCATAGCTGCTAAGGGATTTTGCATAACTGATTTTAAATTTTTAGTTTCAATTAGTCTTCTAGGACCTTCATAATGTAATTTGAAACCATATTTAAACCCAAAGGACAATAACTCAGCATAATCCGTCTTTGGATAACACCGTAAAAATTTATCTAACTCAACAATGGATATTGGTGTGAAACCGAGCTTCCATACATTAAATCTGTGTATACTTTTATCTGAAAAATTTAAAATCGAACATTTTGAGGATTTGCACCAACAGGTGGTCTAAAACTAAATATTGGCTGCTGAATATTTGGTCTTGTTTGATTGAAATTAGCTGCCATAGGCTGCCCGAGACTATTTGTACGATTAAATAGGTTACTGTTTTGTACCGCCCTAACTGTTCGATTCACATGACTATTTTTAAAGGTATTACATAAAACAGAAGGATGCATACCATTACATTTTAAACATACATGTTTGTATCTGCAATTCATGCGAAAACATCCTTTTCTAAAATTAAAATCCTAACAAAACCCATGCTCTATTTGAGGTTGTTGAGACAGTTGACCACCTAATGCACCCTTTGCAATAAAACGAAACCAGAGGTTGCCATATATTTGTGACCATGACCTAGTAGGATTTTGTGCAAGTCTTAATCTGAATTGCTTATCATAATTGTATACCCGCTCAAATAAAGCGTCAGATACAGCTCCTCTTATTAAAATCATATATGATATCAAGTCGGTTGCTAACATAGGATGTCTTTGTAATGCGACTTTTGCAAAATTACAAAAGACATCAGTCCATGATTCTATATTTTCAATATTTTTTACTTTTAAATTTTTATTTTCAGTGTTAACTACTACATTGCCATTTAAAACAGTCAAGATATTCATTTTTGGTTCACTGGGTACATCAAAATTTTGATGTAACAACAAGGCAAGATTTATGTACTGAAGCCCCCATATTTTTTCCTTTAAACTTTGACTGATAAATAAATCAGTTTCATTACATAAAGGCAAAACTAATGGGTCATTATTCATTGTTAATGGTGTATTTTCAGAAATAAAGTCCTCACCATTTATGACATTATTGTCTCCTTGTACTCCAATAGTGGTGGTGCAATAGGTGGCAAATTAACTTCCGTTTCCGGTAACTGGACCTCAGGAACATGTGGCACTGCTTCAGGTTCTGTCGCTATTTGTTCCATTTCTCTTTGGGGATTGTCACGTTGCACCTGACCCCGTCTTTTCCGCAGTGGATAATGCTGCTGCCGTCTTGGCCTCTTTACACCCCGACCTCTAGGCATGTAAAGGAAAAACAGATTTTAATAAATACATACTAATTATTAGCATGAATTAATTCTAATATTAATATCAGGTTACGAGTATATGCTGGCTATCAAGGCATTACATTTTGTGTGTCCACGATTGATTGATTGGATGGAGTTTAACGTCACTTTCAGCAGTATTTCAGCTTTATCATGACTTGACGGTTGTACATGGTTGTATACTTGAGGCAGTACCGTAAATACAGTTTATTTTAAGATTCGATATCCCTTCAACTTGTCATATTTAAATAAACGATTATCGTTGCCGTTCTATGTTCCACCATTTAAACGTCTGCTTTTCATGTAAAATACGTTTGATTGATCAATTCATGTTCGGTCCATGTAATCAATAATTGATCATTTGTACTATATCGCAATAGATATGCGTCGTGTCATATTCTGCTAGAAATATTTGCTAATGTGTAAGCTTTTAGCACGAATTATAGCAATGTATATTTACACAAAATATAAAAAAAAATTGTACGTTCAGGAGCAATGAAGAGTCAAGCAGCATTAACTTGTAATATATATGCTTTTGTTTAGTTTAAAAATATCTACAAATGTACAACTATTTACTCACAATTAAACTCCAAAGATTAATCACCTAAAATATATTGACTAAACACAATTTGCAAACTACATTTATTATATCGTGTTGAAATATATATAAAATGATACATAGGATTATTTTAAATAGAGAAATCTTTAAAGTAACGCAATTCCAGATAATTTAACCCAAGATAAACGGGAGAAATTGAGTCATTACTTTGAACTGTAAATTCCGATTCGGTAAAATTATCGTTCAGCTTGAAGCTTGAAACGAGACATACATATAAAGCAAAATTTTGTACTTATCTTATGGCTGTTTTTGCTTTGTGTCCTCAATCCTTCGTATCTCCTTTGCAACTGAATATCCTACACGGAAACACTCGTTTTAAAGGTCTGTTCGACTTGAGAAGTACAAAAAGCCCGTGCTGCAGTTTGGCGGCGAATTAGGCATTATATAAACAGATGTCTATACATAGTATATTTAAATGTTGGCGTTATATAAGTTTAGACTTGTTAATCGGTATAACGTAATACAATAAATGAATTTAATAATAAACTATTAAATTACAATATTTGACACTGACATAATAGAATAAATAAATTAAATAACACATCAATTACAAAACTATCACAGACTTCATTCTAAAACATATTATACAATACAGTGTGTTATAATTGTTAATTGTATCCCAATTTATCTTTCAACTAATTAGAAATACTTTCTACTAATAAGTTTATGAACATAAGTTCTTGTTTTAAACAATGTAATTATTTATAACTGTGTAACAATATAACTTGTTAATATTATACCAATAAATTACAATTGTCTGGTAACAATATAACTGACATATTTCTACATTATACCCTTCTAATTATAAAAACATGTATACAAGTATATCATATTCTGTGTGTGTACTGTAATATTAAATTAATTACAAACATTATTGATGTAATACACAAGTATTGTATGTATTCCAGATTTGGTTATATAGACAAATCTGCCAAGAGAGAATACTCTATATGCATTCTACAAAATTATATACTATAAATACAAGACAAAATCGTCTGTTAATAAAATACATAAACAATAAACGATCCTTACCACTTGTGGAGCGTGTTTTATTTGGTGGTAAGATAATGGTACAGGACTACATGATTACATTCTTATACATTGCACCAGTTACATCAAGTCCTGTAAACCAAAATTACACATTTATAATAATAGGACTAAATGCCAATACAAGTATACGTGTAACTATAAAAATACATATAAATACAATTCATATATTTGTGTTAATAAATATACAATGTACTTTAAAAAAATACAATAAACATATTAACGTCGCGAATTGAGCTACTGATTTGTTTACATCTGTATCCTGTCTGTTCAACTATGAATCGGACCAAGCGACAAAAGCTTTCTATCATTAACATAATAGTGTGTAATTACACCGCTAATAACATTTAAAAAATACCGACCTAGATATAACTGAATTAAATACAATGCACTCATGTCTTTCACTCACTCAGATATTACGGACGTGCGACCAAAAAGGGGGGAAGGTTTAATCGGAAAATGTGATATCGTTATGAAATTTGTAAATGTGAATAAATAATTAGAAACAGTTAAAAGAAGTGGACCTTACAGTTATCAAGTGTTATTCTGTCTCAGTTGGTCATTTGTGTGGACAATTTTTATCAATTCTTCTGTCTTATATATATCTACGACCAAGTCGCTCAATGTCCAGTGTTTGTCTGTCTAGCCTTGCACGAGGAAATTAACATTTCCCGCCAGACGAAAACAACCAATGAAATCCGTTTGAAATATAGCCCCCCATAATTATTTACATGCACTTTAGAGTAAAAGGTACTCACAGTAAAGTTAGAAATGTCTAAAGGTAAAACCCTTAATAAAATTACTCTGCAAAAGTTAAATAAAACGTTTGCAAATACTAGTATTAATTTTATTAATAAGAATAACAAACAATTAAATGTATACTAAATATGAATTTAATAAGTGATGAAAATATCACTCTGCTACATCTTGGTACTTGGAAAATATTTCCCTGGCTGGATTTTATTAATGCAAAAATAAAAAGAGTATTTGTTCCTTTCCATTTGTTATGCATTAGTATACCGTAGTATTCTAAATATTGACAATTTTAATGCTCAATCAAAATACAAACATCAAAGATACAAAAAAGTTTGGGGAAAGAAACGAACTCTTATAGTTTATTTTTGCATTAACCAAAAGGTATTTTTTTGTAGGAAATTTCAAATTTTCTCAAGGAAATGCAATTTTCCTATGGGAAATGTTTATTTTAGAATTTTCATATAGGAACGTCTTTGTCATTTAATATTTTAAGGAAAAATCCCGAAATATAATTGTGAAAGTGCAAATAGTTCCTGCCCTTTTGATGTTTCTGCTATCCGTCCTTGGATTGGCCAAAGCCTACTTTTTTCTTGTAGGAAATTTGAAATTTCCTCAAGGAATTGCAATTTTCTATGGACAATTTTATTTCAGAACTTTCAAAAAGAAACTACATTGTCATTTAATTTTCTTTAAGCAAAAATCCTGATATATAATTATGAAAGTGTAAACTGTTCCTGGTCTTTTGATGCTGAATTTAACATAGGAAATACTGAAAAAAATCTCACATTTTGATTTATTAGATAAGTATAAATATGTGTTATGTATATTGAAGAACTTAAACAAATACAATATAGTTAAATTACATCAAACAAATAATTAATTCAGAAACATACACTTACTGGGATTTGTGGTCACGAAAAATTATTATTTACAAATTAATATCACAGATGTAATTTCTACATAAAACTTCTAATACAATATATACATTGATATATAAAATCAATCTCCTTTAAAGGCCCGGGTGGCTCAATGGGTTAGGTAGTTGGATTACCTAACAACTCATACAAACCTATCACAGATATGGCGTAGGTTCGCGCACGGCTTTGTAAATTACAAAAAAGGATGCACTCGACTCGCAGCAGCAAGTGATAAAGCTTACCAGTTGCTTGCCCATGGTCGGTGGTTCTCTCCGAATACTCCGGCTTCTTCCACCAGTGAAACTGGTCGCCATGATATAGCTGAAATATTGCTGAAAGTAGCGCTAAAACACCAACAATCAATCAAAATCAATCTCAGTTATATCCTATATATAAAATGTGTTCTCACAATGACATAGCTGAAATAATGCTAAAGTTGGTTTTAATTTCCAATCAATCAATCAATCAATCAATCAATCAATCAATCAATCAATCAATCAATCAATCAATCAATCAATCAATCAATCGATCGATCGATCGATCGATCGATCCATCCATCCATCCATCCATCCATCCATCCATCCATCCATCCATCCATCCATCAATATCCATGTCATTTGCTATAATGAATACTCAGTTTCTCTTAGTATCAGTGGAGTAGAACACGTCCTACATAGACACTGATCAGATTAAGATGGCGACGTTCGATTATCTCCCTTGCTTGCAACACATCTATGAATTCCTTTTCTATTTCTAATGAAATAAGATGCAGATTGTGGTTTACGGTGCAAAAAATCAAAATAATCAACATGTTTTGATACCCTTTTTATACGTCGGACCAAATGTTACTCGATTTATCAAGAGCAATGGAAATGACATAGTGTGTAGTTATTTGAGTCTGGGAAAAATACCAGAGCAAATAGAAAATTTAAAATGTTGAAACAGTTTACGGGAAAAATTATATGTTAATTGTATTAAACTTTGCATAAAAGAGAATAATTGTAATAAAACTCATTTATCAAAGCAAATCACAATTTAATAACCCTTGATGGTACAGTTGTATAATTTGTCCTGTTGGTTTTATTTGGTACCACTTGGGGTCTGTATAAGCTGAGGTCAAACCATATGAAATCTTCGGGTTTTATCATAGACTTCCATGATGGAAATAGTAGTTTCAATGTTGATTTATTTAAAAACTAAACCAGAACTATAAATAAAACTCCACAATTATGCTCATTGTATACTACTAATATACCAGTGTATGTCAAAATAAGATTATATCCCTATATTGATTTAATTTTTAATAGACTTTAATGAAGAATCCCGAGGTTTCTACATGTTTTCACCTCAAACAATTTGTTTATCAATTAAAATCATGATTTCTGATGAATCAATATCCTGTATCACGTGAGCGGTGATGCTTGTAAAAAGCATCCTACATTGCATTTCTCGCTTCAAATTAAATCTAAGACTGTTGCGCATTCGACACCAGACATTTCATCAAATGCAGTGACTTTAAGTTCAGTGTTGCCAAAAATCATATTAACACGAAAATCACGTAGCTCTTCAGATGGGACTTGTATGTTAATTGTTAAGGTTCCCAATTCTGTACAGCCTTCTACATCTGCATATTGTGGATGCTCTATTGTTGACTGAAAGACACTACATGGTACTATGCTTTGAAATGGTTTTGTAGTGTGGAGTATTTTAGTGATTTTAGCTCCCATCTTTACAACAGATCCTCTTTTTATGTAAATGTAAAAGAAAGTCCAACACTTTTTCTTTCCATTTACTACAACGTATCGACCTGGTTCGTGGATTTCTGGATTAAAATCATTCATGACGCTAACACCGTAAGTATATCTGGCAATTCTGGCCATTATGTAGTCGGGTTGATGACCGAATAAGACTGCTCCTTTTAAAACCGCTAATTCTGCGTCTTCTGGAACTATCACACGGTAGTTTGGAAAGACAGATTTTATGTTATCTTGGATTATTTTGCAGCCAGAAAATCCACCAACTAGGACAATCATTTTCAAATTTGACCCTTTCATCTTCTCTAAAACGTCAGAAATTAGCTCAATAATTTTTTCTGATGCCTGTTTGAACATATCTATTAACAAATTAGTATCAAATATCATTTTGTCATACCGAAGTATCATCTTATCGTGGTAAGTCGAAGACTTGATAACTACTTCAAAATCTTCCTTGAGATGTTTCTTACAAATATCATTAAGTATAGCCCGTGGAATGGACATCTTGACTTTGCCATCGCTATCTGTATAAGCGATTCGTTTTACAGCTTCAAATTCTCGGAATATATCGATATAAGCTGATAGGTTTTCTTTTTTTATTGCATTCAGCAGTGGTGCTCCTACAAGTTTAACCAATAGCTGATAGAATGCATTATCGACTGATGTTCCACCACAGTCCCCACCAGATGCACGACACAGTTCCTTCAACCTGCCATTGCTTAATTTTTCGTGGACGGTAATGTCAGCTGTGCCTCCTGAAAATAAAACTCCATTTAAACATGATGTAATTACTAGATTTGTATTAGTACGTGATGTTAAATCTTTTGGGGCTTAGGGTTAGGATTGTGGTTATTAACGCCACTTTCAAAAATATGTCAGTTATATCGTGGTGGTCAGATTTATTAGTGGAGGTAACGGGAGTACCAGGAGAAAGCCACCTACATTTTGCACCAGTTGCAAGCCACTGACGATCTTTATCACATAACGTTGTATCGTGTGCACCTCGTCAAGAGCGGGATTCGAACTTATTATGTAAATATATTTAAGTTGTCTCTTTTCAAACTTTAGGAATGACTGAGTATCTAATCTTTGTTGAAAATAATAATGTCTTTGAAGAATATCTGCTTTGTTCAGAAATGGTTTAAATTGCGCTGCAGATGAAGTTTTATTTTCTTGTATTGTTATTTTTTTTCGATTGTTTTTTTTTATATTTTTACTTAATATTATTTTCTTTTATTAATTTAATTGATTTAAAGGAAATACAATTGCATTCGATCTTTAAAAGCACTGTGAGTACTGTTGTTTGGGATTTATATATCTTAAACATCACAAGTTTATTTTCCGAAGAATATATTTCATCTAAATTGTGCACACACCCTAAGAACGTGGGGGTGTAATCATCATTATGTGTTCAGGAACACCAGCTGTCTAAGACATCTCCCAAAATTCCAAAAAGTTGTATGGTCATCTGCATGTATTGGCCACCTTTAGTGTACGTAATTTTGATATCTACGTTTTTATTCACAGGAAGTTGTGCTGTCAGAATTTTTTCTACTGTTTCCTCTATCTATATTTGATCAAACATCAGTACATAAAATGTTGGGAGTCATGGAATAGTGGTATCCATGGGAAATATGAAGATGGGACTGGCAATATAAACGTTATTAGATGCAATGTTAATGGAATACAGATATATATATATATAAACGTTTTTCTATTATCTTTGTTTCCACAGAATCGTTAACACTTGTTTCCGATCCGACATCCAGTAGGCTCTATACGTTGGCTACTTTTTCAGACGTTTATATATATATATATATATATAATCTTAACATGGCAACAGCTGGCATATTTTTGTCCCTAATAATTTACGTGTTTTTTGCCAGCTGTATCAACAATTATTTCAATTTGGCAATTCCTGATGAAGATTTAAGGTTAAGAAAACATTATTTTGACTTCAGAGGGATAATTTTTTATAATAAAAGTGA
>MJUT01015557.1:2830-14312 GCA_002080005.1 Gigantidas platifrons | reverse complement strand
AAATCTCATTTACAAAACCACTGATATTTGTTCAATTTTTAACCCTGATTTAAGCTTTAGTCGCAACAAATTTATATTTTTCTCTTCAGACTGTCGAAACATAACATTTATTTAACTGTAAAATTCACCCCCTTTTTTCTTGTTTAAATCAATGATCAACAATATTCCAGAATCAAACAAATGAATAAATATAACATAGCATCTTTCCCTTACATTGTCAAGATTCTATATTTATAAACTATTGACATGAGTAACCTTGCTAAGCCATTCGGATTCAGTGTGTTTTAAATCGGTCATCCATTCAGGACGCTCATTATTGTCCAAGATAAAAATACATCACTAAAATTACCTGTGGGTATTTCTAAAACTTCAATTCGTAAATTTACTGAAGACATTTTTTTTTATTTTTCTTGTTTTAAAATTAGATTGTTCATTTCCGAAGATTTATCATAAAAAATGTAACATTATCTCACGAGTCTTTTTCCATTTTTTGTTTTTTGTTCTTTTTTTTTCGTTTGGTTTAATTTGTTTGTTGTTATTTTACTTTTTTTGTGACAAACATTACGTTTCGCATAGGTTACATACAAAATTGATCAATGCGTCGTCGCATTGCCGTCATCATGAAAAATCACGGAAGGAACATTTATTTCACCCTTTTTTACCGTTCCATATTTCAAACTCCGTGATTCCTATGTTTATAATTTTTGCAGATTTAAAAAAAAGAGAAAAACAACATTTCAACATTTATTTTTGATTGCTCTATGCCTTGAATTGGTATTAACAAAACCATCCGGAAAACGGTTGCCTACATTATTTTTATTCAAAAATCAGACTCAGGACATTTTGTTCACCCAAAATGAAAATAAAATATTTTTTGGGATTTTGTCTTTTTTCCATTTGTCCTTTTCAAATTTTTAACTCCTTAACAGGGTATATAATGTGACATTCCCGGCTTATAAAAATATGATGATGATAACGTCACAAGTCGAAAGGATGCAGTATTTTAGACACGGTATACCGTTAAGACATTATAATTTTAGGATTATAGAAGACGAAGTTCTGTTTTTAACTGATATTTAATTTGAATTACAAAACATAAAATCATACAAAATTTTTGTATACAAATTCCAAATTAGTTTGGCGTTTCCATACGACACTGGCATCGTTTTTTTTTTCTTTTCTTCCTTGAATATGAAGATGTGAGCTATAATATAATAGTTATTCCGGTCATAGACAGGGTATATAATGTCACATTCACGGCTTATGAGTTATATTCCATTCATATGGCAAAATCAGGCCGTTTTCCTCATTTGCATACGTCGCCATTGCGTCGATGCGCTTGTCAATTTCGATGGCTTTTTTTTTAAATTGCTATTTTAGAAATAATAGAGTTCCTGGACAATTTGCGATGTGCGAAAATTTACCCTGACACCGTTTTCAGTTCAATTCCTAAATTTCAATTTACTTTGATATAAAACAGTGGTTCCTGAGTGATATCAGAAAAATGAATATTATTCCTTCAATGTCTATGCAAAAAGTAAAAAAATCACAAGAGAAAACGCTGAAAGAGACACAATAAACAACTGTTACTGTTGATGCGATGCAAAATTATAAAACTTCCGGTCTTAAATATCCGGAAAAAACATGCAAAAATTGTCATAAATAAAGAACAAAGGTTCCCAGCATCTTTAAATTTCAATGAGTTTGATGTCCTGACTACGAATATATGTCAAGGGTCTGTTGAGGTATGTAAAACTTACTGGAAAAATATATATTCCATGTATAATTCTGTCTGCATCTTGACACCGGTTGAAATAAAAATAACTAATCACGTCATCAAAGAGGAATTTGAGGTGCCGTAAAGGGGATACAAGCACATTTTTGTAATGAATATATTTTCAAAAATTAAGTCAAGTGACAATAGGCTCATGAATATTCATGAACTCATGAATTAAAAAGTAGCCGGGATTTTGCCATATGTCGCCTTCGGCTCATGGAATATAAATCATAATCCGTAATTGTGACATTATATACCCTGTCTAAGACCGGATTAACATATAATATACGAAGAATATGTACATATCATCACATTTTTGCAGAAATTATTTAAAATAGTTTATTTGATCATTTCTGGATCTTCCCTGTGCATTTTCCTATCGCATAATTATGGAAATACGTCATCAATACGTCATCAATATCACGTGATGACCACTAAAGTTGGATATTCTTTATATGCGTACTACGTAAACACTAGACAATAGGGAACTCTTTAACATAATTTAAAATAACTTTATGTAAGACATGTTTTGATACATATTAAGACATTCACATTTCCTTGATACGTGGACAAGAGATGGTAACATTTTTGTAAAAACCCAAGATAGTACCGTTAAAGTATGTACACGGGAAAGTCAATTGCCGATCACATTTGCTCCAAAGCTTTCGGTTCCTAGACCATTCAAAACTGGACAGAAACAAAACCAAGCGAACAAGAACCAGCTCACAAGTCCAAGAATAACGCCGTAATTGTAACAGAAGTCCAGGTTCATTCCAATCTTGAACCTTGTACAGCAAACAACGGGCCGGGTGAAGAAATTGAACTCCTTTCGTCTACAGTAATTAATGCGTCGGACAATGTAAAAAAAAAACAAAAAAACAAACAAAATGATACCATGATTAACTTAATTTTTTTTTGTAAATGCTTACTTTTTAGGGAAATTCCAATTGATACTGTTTACTTCTGTGTTACTTTAAGCAAATTTACCGTGACTCGGTATATTAATAATATTAGTATATAAGAAACTTGTTTGTCATATTAAATGTTTACCGTTTTCAAGGAAATTCCAATTTATACTGGTTACTCCTGTGTTATTTTAAACAAATTTACACTCTATATTAATATTACCGGAGAGACATCAAACCAATCAAATATAATCAATGGGCAAAGTTGGAACACAGGCGCTTGTGTAGAGTCAACAATATGCTCGCTATGTACCTAAAATACCAAAAGGCCAGACTCACTCCTACTACCCATGTCACTTCAACCGCTATTTCCCCTGCCAAAATGTCGATAGGACACAAATCGCCTACTGATTTGCGTTGTGAAATGATTTTTCTTCAAGGAAAATTCGTTTTTTATATCTTCCTACCTTCTACACCCCCATACTGACAGATAATCCTCCGATTTTGTTGACACGAGACAAATCGTGGGCTGCAAAAGCGAAAGAAGGTCGCGTGACGTCTTTCCGCCTTTCGGTCGTTCTCGGGTTTTATTATTGCCTTACGAAACATACATGAGAAGTTCATATTTTGGCGCCTTGTAATTTGAATTTGGAATTTCTAGTGTTTAGTATTTATATATGATAAAACCCGAGGACGACCGAAAGGCGGAAAGACGTCACGCTACCTACTTTCGCTTTTGCATCCCACGATTTGTCCCGTGTCAACAAAATCGGAGGATTATCTGTCAGTATGGGGGTGTAGAAGGTAGGAAGATATAAAAAACGGATTTTCCTTGAAGAAAAATCATTTCACAACGCAAATCAGTAGGCGATTTGTGTTCTATCGACATTTTGGCAGGGGAAATAGCGGTTGAAGTGACATGGGTAGTAGGAGTGAGTCCGGCCTTGTGGTATTTTAGGTACATAGCGAGCATATTTTTGACTCTACACAAGCGCCTGTGGTTGGAATTTAATATTCTATAAATAGAAACTATATGGATTACCATTATATAATTGGTTTCCCCTTATCTATCATTTATCTTTATGCATGTGTATTATATTAAATTTTTATGTTTTGTGTATTTCTTTGTTTGTATTCTCAATTCTTCAGAATACTTTTTTGTTCGTTATTTATCATTTCAAACTAATTGTGATTTTTTGAGTCATGTGATATATGCAATCTACTTGGTCAAGGTCATGTCAGTATTATTATTCGCACAAGATGGCCACCCCCCAGTGCTGCGAAGTTCTGATTTTTATTTCAGACACCAATGACTAGTTCTCTCATGAACAGATACTACAAAGGGTCGGCCATCGAATATAATGTACAAAATGCTGTGAAAAATGGTAAAACAAAAATTAGAAATCTCTTTTATTGTCAAAATAACTCGCACTATAAACAAACTGTATTATACTACATTCTATTAATAGGAAATATTGAATCAAACCCTGGTCCAAATATTGTATCGGGCAAAGCTAATTTGAAAAATGGTTCACTAAAAATTGTGCATATTAATGCATGCAGTTTATTACCAAAAATTGACTTGATTGAATTAGAAATGTCAAATAATGATATCATACTTGTATCAGAAACACATTTAAGTCAGGGTATTGACAATGAGGATATCCAACTAAGGGGTTTCCAAAACCCAATACGTGTTGACAGGAACCGCCACGGTGGCGGAGTGGCAATTTTCGCCAAACTTAATATTTATATGTGTGAAAAGCCTGAATTTCACACTAGCGAAATCGAAATCCTTTGGTTAGAAGTTATCATAAATAAATTAAAAGCGATGGTTGGAGTTATTTATAGACCCTCACATTCAGATGTGTCATATTGGCGGAAATTGGAAAACAATATCCAGCCTATATTGGATTTGAATATTCCTGTAATACTTGGAGGTGATTTAAACATTGATATGTTGGGTAATCAGTGACAGTGTGGGCACCTTAAAGACATTCTCGCACGTCTAAACTTGGAGAATGTAGTGTGGGAACCTACACGTATTACCCATACATCAGCTACATGTATCGATTTATTTATTACAAACAGACCAAATCTTATACTTGATATTAAAGTTTCCCCGAACTTTTGCAGTGACCACTGCCCAGTCAGTTTAGATATTAATATCAAAACTAGTAAAGAGCAATGTTATAAACGCACAATTAGAAAATATGATCAGCCTGATTATAATTCCATAATCCATGATATGGAAGGCAAGAATTGGAGTATTCTCTTTGAAAATAAAACTGTCAATGAGAATTACTCCAATTTCATTTCTATTTTAAATGAAGCATGTGATAAACACATACCTACAAAACTGTAGTTATTAGACCAGCTGATAAACCGTTTATGAATAGCTCTATAAGGAAGGCGATTCGAAGGAGAAATCGCATTCATTATTGTCTACCAACAACCCTGATCATTGGTCACAATATAGACATTTGCGAAATGACGTAATAAGATTGGTAAGAGAAGCCAAAACTGAACATAAAAATAAACTTACTTCTCAATTAATAGACAAAAGTATCCCACCAGGCAAATGGTGGAGAATTGCCAAATCAGTTTGTAAACTAAACAAGTGTAATAAAGTTTCACCCCTATAAAACATGAAGGTAGAATAATAATTCATCCTTCAGAGAAATGTGATATTTTTAATAAGTACTTTGCTGATATTTCAAATATTGAAAATGAACCAAATCTCCCGAATGAAAACTTTGCCTGTGACAATATTTGTTCTGATTTATTGATTACTGAACAAGAAGTAAAAGACCAATTAGAAATACTGAATAATTCCAAACCAAGTGGCCCTGATGGTATTGCATCCATCATTTTACGCAGTGTTTCTCAGTGCCTTATTTCCCCCCTTACATTATTATTTAATCAGTCATTGCAATGTGGACAACTTCCATATATATGGAAACGCTCACACGTAACCCCTGTGTACAAAAATAAAGGGACTGCATCCGACATTACAAACTTTCGATCTATTGCCCTTACTTGTGTTCTGTGTAAGATGATGGAAAACATAATTGTGAAACATTTGCATAACTATGTATTAGAGCATCATATTATTACAGAACACCAGTCAGGATTCCAACCAAAAGATTCTACAGTAAACCAACTTGTATATATTTACAACACTATTATCAGTAACCTTGATATTGGCAAAGACATAAGGTTTATATTTTGTGATATTTCTAAAGCATTCGATAGGGTTTGGCATACAGGACTTTTATGCAAATTACACAAGATTGGTATTGATGGAAATTTACAAAGTTGGGTTACATATTATTTAAATGATAGGAAACAAAAAGTGGTCTTGGATGGGAGAAAATCGATGCAGGGGTTCCCCAAGGGTCAGTGTTGGGCTCTTTCCTGTTCCTTATATACATAAACGATATTGTTGATGATCTTGACTGTAATATCAAACTCTTTGCTGATGATACATCTTTGTATGTAATAGTCGATGAACAAAATTATATACAAGCTGCAGATATGCTATCGACAGACTTGTCTCATATCCATAACTGGTCACAAAACTGGGCTATTAAATTTAATCCTAATAAAACTGAATCAGTTTTATTTACTAGACGAAATATAAATAACCCTCCAGTTTACTTTGGGGATATGGACAACAGAGTGACAGATGTTAATACTCACTGTCATCTGGGTCTGGATCTCCAAAGTAATTGTAGATGGGCGATTATGTCAGTAAAATTTATAAGAAAGCATGTGACAGACTGAAAATTCTTAGAATGCTCAAATATCAAGTTCAGAGAAATGTATTGATTAGTATATATTTATCATTCATCCGACCTATACTAGAATATGGAAATGTAAATTGGAACAATTGTACCCAAATGAAGCTAATCTATTGGAAAGTGTTCAGGTTGAGGCAGGCAGGATAATTACAGGGTTGAGAGTAAATTCATCCAGATCTAAATTATACAGTGAACTTGGCTGGGAACCCCTTTATAAAAGAAGAGAGAAACAAAAGTTGATCCTACTCTATAAAATAATAAATGGTTTAACTCCAGACTATATGAATGATATGATCCAACCATATACAGAAAATATTCATGATTATAATTTACGACAACAAATATCGGGGGACAATTTTAGACTACCCTTTTGTAATACTGTCTCATATAGCAAAAGTTTCACCCCTAGTACGTTACGACTCTGGAATAGTCTGCCTGCCTCAACAAAGTCAAGTCCTTCTCTTAATATATTTAAGACAAGACTGAACTCTAGTACAAATGCTTCACGTAAATATTTACATATAGGTGATAGAAAAGAAAATATCATACACTGTCAGATGAGGAATGATGCTAGCAATCTAAATCTACATTTGCAGCAACATCACTTATCTGACAGATCATCTTGCCCACATTGCAATGATCCCTGTGAAAGCCCCCCCCCCCATTATTTTATGCACTGCCCTTTATATACTATTCATATGCAACAACTTGTTGATTCCTTTAATGAACTTAACATATAATTTACTATTCAAACCATTCTTTATGGAAGTGAAACCTCTGATTACAATCAGAATGTAAAACTTTTTCGTGCAGTACATTCCTTTATTAAGCGGAGCAAACGATTTGAATGATAATATAGTAATACAAATCTTAAACTGTTTAAACATTTTAAACTGTAACAGTATTTTCACAAATGATGAACCATGATTGCAAATATCGGTACTCTACCTCTCACATGACTAAATTAACTTATTGATATTCTATTTATAATTTATGTTGTTTTATAAATATATTACATGTATATATATTATCATAAATCTCATATTTATACTATGATTACCTACTGCATACTAAATTTAAAAAAAATAAAAATAAAAAAATAATAATTCTGAAATGAATTCTTTAAGTATTTAAATTAGATTAAGAGGTAATAAATCTTGCAACATCTTACACTTGTAACACTTTCAGATAGCAACGAAGTATATTAAACAAAATTGTAGATCTCATATCAGCCAAATTGTCGATAAAAGCTAATCAATGTTAATTACTTATCAATAACTGAATATATGAGATTTCTGACTGCTATTGTATACTCGAGTTATTTCCCTTTGAGTGTGAAATATTGTGTATTGTAAATTATTAACTGCATGCATTGTTGATTGTTGCTGTTGCCTTGTGTATGGAGAGGATTTATATAGGCTATTGCTTGCTATCCAATCCATTTCATTTAGTTATGAATAAAATATGTTTAAATTAAAATGCACATTTCATCCATTTTATTTTTTATATTATATATTCCATCAAACGAATTTTCAATACAGAAAGTAAAAATGCATTTTCGATTACAATTACATTATAATTTCGTACATTGAAATTGAATGGATAAAACAAAGATTCTGATTGTTCCTTTGGTATCTTCAAACGTATTTTTCTTCATATAATTTATCAAAATGTTCAATAATTTACCTTAGTGTTGTACAGACGTTCAATACTTTGACCAGGATGTTTATTACACCGTTGGTATGGGTGATTATAGATTACAAAGAAAGACAAAATATATATGTCCTGATAAAGGTATATTTAAATTTTATAATAGGCGACCTACGACATCTTTGTTATAATATTATATGTTATTCAGCTATCAGACAGGGTATATAATGTGACATTCCCGGCTTAGGATCTATATTCCCTTCGGTTGCGCCTCAGGGAATATAGATCCTAAGCCGGGAATGTCACATTATATACCCTGTCTGATAGCTGAATAACAGATATATTACGGATTTAATCATTGTTTTTTTTAATACAACATCCAACTGTATTAAATAAATTTGCGTCTTTTATTTTCATTTTTCGTAGCTCTAGATGTCTCTTTCCGTACCTTTGACGTCATTCCTCAATGACGTCAAAATATGTGTCACGTCATTTTTCGCGTATGGGGTGTCTCATGAAGGAAAATACTGTATTAAATTTCTAAATCAATACAGTTTCATATGTAGTAAATTTTATAAACTTTATAAATATAACATTAATATATCACATAGCAAAACAACGGGTTTGCGAAACAGTTTCAATAATTTGAATGTTAACAAAATATAAATAAAACCTTAGTGTGGCCCCATGACGACGAAGTTTTCAAGACTCAACGTTTTGATTATTTGTTATGGTACAGCCGTGGAACATAGGAGTTTGCTGAATCGATCAGGTATTTGTGATGGAATAAACCGTTATAATATTGTTTTGTTCATACAGCCGTTTTGAGTATAAAAACAGCATTTAATTTGGTAAAAAAATACATTTATTATTCAGTATTATGCCATTGATTCAGTGAAGCGTAGGTTTTGTCGTCCATGTTTTTATCGTTTTTGGGGACTGAAATATATACCCCGTCTGTTTTCCGAATATATACTGACATTCAGGGTTGAAGAACCAATGAAAATGTGTGTAACAAACTAAATCCGTAATATTAGTCGGTAACATAACCTACTGTTATAATCAACAATCGGGAACCACTTGTTTAGGATTCCGGAACTGACGTACCTGTATATATTTGCCAGTTAACAGATAGTCATCAACGATTGTGGAAGTCCCTACGACTATATTCTGACTTTCTACATTAGTTAACTCAAGCCTGGATATTGATATAACTTTCAGGTATATCCTTTATAAAAGTTATATTTTATCATAGCGGTGTCAGAATTCGGCACGATCCCACTGTTTTTTTTTCAGAATTTGACACTTATTTTTTGCTTTACGTCTGTTGGCGCCATATTCAACTACATTTTTCTTTGTCATCGCGATAATATAATTCATTTTCGCGATTCTGTATTAATGGCGCGCTAAATCAACATTTTCGAGTTATTATATTACTGATTACAGTATTCACGGACCATTTATTATCTCCATACGATCATATTTGCAGAAATTATAACTGATGTTCTGATGTCATTGCTGTTATCAATTTTTTTTATTTAGTATATCAAACAAATTTTCAAAACAAAGTAAAAATACATTTTCGATAACAATTACATTATAATTTCTTACATTGAAATTCAATGGATAAGACAAAGATTTTGATTGTTCCTTTGGTATTTTCAAACTTATTTATCTTCATAGAATTTATCGAAATTTTCAATAATTTACCTTAGCTTTGTATAGCTGCGGATCTGCAGCTCTTTAGGTTCTTGCTTTTGTTGTTGTTTTGTTTTACATTTGCGGACCGTCAATGGTCTGAACCTATCAGTAAATCAGCACAAGGACCATAAAAGCTACGGTCCCGCAGCTAAGCTTTGTACAGACTTGATTACTTATTAGACGGTAAGTGTGGGCGTTGAAACGCAAATGTAGGGTCTATTTTGAGATTTTATTACTGCCGGTACGACGCCATCTTGACACAAAATTAAAAATGAACTCAGAATAATGTATTTTCAATGCAATTTTACGGGACAAGATCGTAAATTAAACTATTACAAATAATATATTTCGCAAGATACAAAAAGAAATGTAAACTATTCATTAATATAAAGATAGTCCCACATTTTTACAACAGCCGAATGTTTCTACACAAGCAATGCCTTAAGTCGAGGAGCTTCAGCAAATTTATCGCAAATAACATAAAACTATACGGAATTTATCGAGTAAACAAACCCATATTTTGCAATTATATTGGCCGGTGTCATATGATATTTTGATCCCGGGGTCAATTTTCATATGGTATATTGACCACGGGGTCGATTTTTCTTCATTGTATTTTGAACCCCTCATGGAAAATTGACCCCCTCATTTCTACCAAAAGAGAGGGGTTTATAATACCATAAGAGAGTGTTCGATATGCTATGGGTAGAGGTACGATATACCATGAATAGGGGGTACAAAATACTATGGGTAAGGGGACCAAAATACCATTGGTAAGGAAGTCAAAATACCATTGATAGGGTGGTCAAAGTACCATTGATAGGGGGATCAATATACCAAAGGTAGGGGGTCAAAATATCATGGGTAGAAAGGTCAAACTACCATGGGTAGGGGGTTCAATATACCATGGGTAGGGGGTAAAAATACCATGAATAGGGGGTTTAATATACCATGGGTAGGGGTGGTCAAAATACCATGGTAGGGGGTTCAATATATCACGGGTAAGTTGGTCAATATACCATGAATAGGGGGCTCGATATACCATGTGTATAAGGACAAAATACCATGGGTAGGGGGTTCAATATACCATGGGTAGGGGGTTCAATTTTAAGATTTTATTTCAAGTTCGATTTTAATGTTTTTTTTTATTTTGATTCTTTATGACATTTCCTGCCAGCATTTGTCAACAAGAGTTGAACTAACTCTCATTGTTTCTGAGATAAAAGTGGTCAAAGGGGGCCAAGAGGCATGAACACCCAAAATGATAACTTTCTAAATTTAAGTCTGATTTGTGTAATGTTATTTTCATTGAATTCTTTTGAAAAATACCTGTTTGGAGTATGGTGACAGATTTGTTGCAGCTTTTACAGTTGCGGTGATATGAAAGGACCAACAGTCCTATGTTACTGTTGCGGTGATATGAAAGGACTAACAGTCCTATTTTACTGTTGTGGTGATTTGAAAGGACCAACAGTCCTATTTTACTGTTGCGGTGATATGAAAGGACTAACAGTCCTATTTTACTGTTGTGGTGATATGAAAGGACCAACAGTCCTATTTACTGTTGTGGTGATATGAAAGAACCAACAGTTATATTTTACTGTTGCTGTGATATGAAAGGACCAACAGTCCTATTTTACTGTTGC